>JAOWBW010002664.1:0-61417 GCA_026119855.1 Campanula takesimana | reverse complement strand
TTCCACGAGTAATTTTCGATAGTTATATTATAATAGAGTAGAAATTTAAAGCTTTCACATCGCAAAGTCACACCATGTCTCAACTCACGAAGACTCAAAGTGTTAATTCCTCTAACATTCCCCATTTAGTTTATCACCCATGAACTATAAGTCAATGAATCCTCTAACACAATACCTTTCCCGATGATATAATATGGTAAACACTTCAAATCTAACTCCATCAAAGTCATTCACTAATGCAATGGATGTATAATCACAATAAATCTCAATTTATGGGTAGGATAATTTTGTGATAAGGAATCAATCTTCTCAAAGCACACATTGTTACCGAACCATCCTAAAGCAATGAACATCTCAATCACTCTTTAAGGCATCTCTATGAATAAGGAATTTATCAAATCATTATAAGGGTAAGCTTGACATATCCACTAGAAATTAGTAACTACAATCATATCCTCTAGATACTGTAGTACTAGTTAATCCATTAAGCAATATCAATACTGAAGTTGTCATCAACTCTCGATTCATCACTTAACACTCGCAACAATTTAACTCGTTCACTCTTACTAATCCATCGAGATAGTGCATCTTTCTGTGCTATGTAGTTAACAGTGTAGCTACCTTAGAAATCCATCAATAAATCCTCAACCCTATGCCTGAGTTGAAACTTTCCTCAAAATAATATATCCTCTAATATGAAGACATTCTACCCTGATTTTACAACTGCTACCGCCCTCTCAAAGAACTCAGACTAGGATTACTTATACAATTCAACGTATCCAACAATACCACTGAAGCAGGTAAGAATTCAAACTATATAACCACCATTCATGATGCCCATACCCGATATAAAAGCCATCTTTGAAATATACTCAACTAAAATTCTCAACAAATGATAATCACTTCAAATCAACCACTAAACAATTACTGATCTTTGATGTTGCTCAACATAGCACCCAACCACTCAAAATCACCCAAGTTCTCCTCAAGAACAAGTACCACTCAAGGGAAATAAACTTAAAATCTCACAGGAAAAGATATCTTTCAATTTAAATGCAACTTTTTTTTTTTTTTTTTTTTTTCTAACTCCATAAACCAACTACCAGGCACAAACTTGCAACAACAATTTACAAATTTCTTAATGCATAAATAGCATGAAAGCTAAACACATATATATACCATGCTAACTAAAACACACTAGCATATAAAATTCTACCACCATAACATCAAGATCTTGTGATGACAACATCACTAAACCGGCAAATAAAACACGCCCATGAATACGCACATCACAAGTATACGACATTTATCGGTCATCTAACACTCCCCCTTAGGAAGACACATCTAACACATAAGGTAAAGACTCAGAAGACACATGCATCAAGAAGCACAATGCACAAACACACAAGTATGCGAAGAGCCAGGGTCTATAAGTGTGTGTGCTCTCAACTAGACATAGAAATTATACCTCCAGTCACATTAGAAGAATCTGAAATCTGTTGTTGATTGATGAAAGAAACACGATCTTGCACCTTAACCTTTCCTGAAGCATCCCTCTTTTGGCCCCGAGATGACCCAGCTGCACTTCCCGATAACTGATTCTTAAATCTAAAGCAACTCTTCTGAAAGTGACCCAACTGACCACAACTCAAACATTTGCCTTGCTTCTTCCAACATTTTTCTTCTAAATGTCCCATCCTTTGACAGTAGTTACCTACTCGTTTACTTCGAGTTCCTCTATTATGCGGACCTTGAAAAGATGCCCTCGCTTGCGAAGGTGTTCCTTGATATTCTCTCTACTATCCCACGCTGGGGTTGCAGTTTTACCTGTTCTCCTTTCGTTTTGTCACATCTGAGGTTTCAATCTTGGTTTATGCTCCTCTGTATCGTCAATGATTTTCATGACAGCTTCAAACATACCTTGGAACAGTGCTCGAACCTCTTCTCTAGCGTTACCCGACCCTGAAGGCCCTGACTGATTCCCTTCGGTGCCACCATTTTCAATAAGTACCTGCATAAAACTCTCAACGTTACCTTACCCTATACACAACTACCCTCCTAGGTCATTTAGTCATTCTAGACCATCTACAACCTAGCTCTGATACCAACTGTCGCGCCCCGACCCGTGGTCCTACTTGGCCCACGCCCGGGACACGCGAGGAAGACGTCGTAAAGCAACTCTAAGAAATTTTTCGAAATATATTTTCATAAAAAGGTTCACACAACCCACACGTTACCAAAACATGACTTATAGTCACAAAACAAACTTTCTCAAATGAGTACTTAGCCACTTGGCTATAACAAACTTTACTTATAAAATTTACAAACACGAACACCTACTAAAAGAGATGATACAAATAACTGAGTCACGGGTACACTACCCTAAAGGTATTACATTTACATAATGTTCCTTGTATCCATACACATCACTTCCCAAGGTCTTACCAAGATCTCTTTACCAACGTCCTCCCTGTGCTGTGACCTATTCCCTGGACTCCTTCTTATCTAAACGGTAAACAAATAAGGGGTGAGAATAAATCTCAGTAAGTTACTAAAATGCAACTACATTACATGCTAATATGAGGATCATAAAGAAACAATATTAACAAATAAGCGTATAGCATATAGCACATAATATGAGAGGCTCCCTATCGCCAACCGTCCCATACGGTTGGAAATAACGACCAACTCATCATGCAACACATAAAGCGGAAATAAACACTCATACGTGGATACTGAGCCAAGGTCTCAAACCAAAAATAGCCATCTGAGAGGCATCAACTGAGCAGCATCGAAGAGCTGAAACGGGTCCGGAACCAAACAACAACAACAACGGGGGGAAAATGACACAAAGTCATAACCCAAAGCCCAACCTTTGGCCTAAGGAAGGGGGTTAAAAATGGGAAACCAATGATAGGAGCCTTATAATGTACTTGGCTCGGAGACCATTATAATCCCTATCACTGCCCAACACACACAAAAGTACCAGCTGGACTTTACACGCAAGCACCATATAGAAATACTTGCTTAAACAACAATCAGGGACAATGATTCCAATGTAGGGAACCATGCCAAAACATCAAGAAGATGACCATTCAACACATTACAAAATGTTCAACAATGCTCACTTAATCCATTACTCACATTTCACAACATTTGTGTTTACAAAGGAACCAATTCTACCACTTTAGTGATCCACAATAATCATCTAAGTACTTTAGGACACTCCCCAAAAACTAGACTAAGATTGACCTCTAAATCCTTTAGTTTGAAAAACTCTAAACTTTTTAGATAACTGGGCGGTCGCCCAAACAGGGCTGTGCGGCCGCCCAAAATGCTCTGTTCCAAGAAGAAAAACCTTCAGATAGATGTGCGGCCGTACGCCCAATTTTGGGCGGCCGCCCACATCACCTGGCAGACCAAAACTTTACCAAAATTCACTCCTTTCCTTTACAACCCAAAAATTACCAATACTTGCAACCCCTAAACTTTGCAACTTTCACCAAAGCTAAAAACTCAACCTAAGAACAATACTAACACCAACTTCTATAGCATTCACAACAATAACAAGCTAGGTAACAAGTTCTTACTACTCCTTATGTCCCAAAATTACAAATATAATTAAAACATACCAAAACATTATTTTATAACATATAAAGCATATATAGCATACTTATGACCATTTTAACATTTAAAGGGGGGATTAGTAACTTACCTATTTTTCCGGAAAAAGTGTCAGAAAAATAATATTGATCGGTAGAAAGAATCTATTCAACACCCTGAACATTTATATATAATTAGATTTGAACATGGAGTAGTAAATTAAAATAGGGAAAATTAACAAAACAAAATGTTACCTTTGCTTTCTTTCTTCAACAATGGAGAAAATAAAATTTTGTGTGTGAGTGTGGTGAGGAGGTGGGAGACGCAGGGAGAGGGAGGGGTGATAAGGATGGGTTTATGCTAAATTCAAATTTTCATTTAAACCCCTCCACTTCCAAATTGAACAACCAAGCCCCTCAACTCACATTTTCAATAAAACCCCCATAATTTCCCACTAACAACTTAACTCCCCAAATAAACTTTACTACTAACATTTTAACTAACTCAAATAATCATATAAGATGTGCAAATTCATTTAATATGATGCAACAAATAAAATGCACACATAATTTTAAATTTAAAAATTCTCAAAAATATAAAATAATTATAAATAAATAAAACGGATTTTGGGGTCGTTACAGTAGGGACCGGATGTCAGTGATCAATTCGATACATCCCTATTATTTTCAAATAGGGATGAGCTTGCTAAACACGTACGAGATATCGCGGCCCGTCAAAATATAACCCTTTCTATAGGAGATTCGAGGAAGACAAGTGGCAAGATTCTAGGCTACGCGAAGATTGTATGCCATTTTGGTGGCAAGTACAGGTCCGGAAAAACTAAGGATGTGAGGTTGACTAGTACGAAAAAGATTGGGTGTAATTTTGAAATCCGGGCCAAAGAAAGGGGTGATGGGTTATGGGGTTACATTGTGAAGAATGGTTCTCATAATCATGACTTTCCAAGTATCCCGAAGGTCATCCGTTGGGTAAATTGACAAGTTCTGAATATGAGGAGGTGTGTAGTGCAAGTCAGTATTCGGTGCGGCCAAATAACATTCTAACAATGTTAAAGAGGAAGGATGAGAGAACGTGAGTACTCCGAAACACGTCCACAATGCCCTCACAAAATGAAAGTCACAAGAACGACAAGGGAGATCCTCTCTTCAACAATTCATAAAATTACTCGAGGATAAGAAATATATCGTCTTCATGAGGAAAGCCGATGAGAGTGACATGATCAGTGACATATTCTTCTCTCACCCACGAGCATCAGATATGCTTACTGTTTTCCATATGTAGTACAAGGTGACTGCACTTACAACACCAACTGCTATGGAATGGCATTCCTTGAGATTATAGGATTACTTCAACGGGGAAGAATTTCACAATTGCATATGCGTTCCTCCAAAATGAGAAGACTGGGAATTACACGTGGGCACTCAAGAATTTGCAAAGTCTTTTCATACTCCCCACATGCCAACAGTTTTCTTAACTGATCGTGACTTGGCTTTCATTAATGTTGTCCAAATGGTATTTCCCGAGACCGCACACCATTTGTGTCGAAGGCATATCGAAGTCAATGTTAGAAAGAGGCGTTGGGTAGAACTAGTAGCCGAAGTTCGCACTATCATTCATGAAGAGATTCAATTATGCAATTTCAGCCGCTACTCGCTCAGAGTGGGACACCCGTTGGCAATTGTTTTGCGATCATTACAGCTCTTATCCTGATTTATTGACCTACC
Source organism: Campanula takesimana (assembly GCA_026119855.1). Classification (NCBI taxonomy): domain Eukaryota; kingdom Viridiplantae; phylum Streptophyta; class Magnoliopsida; order Asterales; family Campanulaceae; genus Campanula; species Campanula takesimana. Next base: position 56,069 of record JAOWBW010002664.1, on the reverse strand, counting down.
TCTGGGAGACATGGATTGATCCATACTCTACGAGTATTTTGTCCATGCACACAGATCAGTTACTACACTTCGGAACCACACCACGAACAGGGCTGAGCGTGAGCATAACAGGTTGAAGAAGGCCTTGGGGAGTGCTTCTTCTACTTTTGACACATGTTCAAAAAGGCTCATGAGATTATGGAAATCCAAATAACAACAATCAAAGCTAGTATGGAGCAATCAAAGAGCAGAATTCCAAATGATATGAAGACATGTGATCTGTATCACAACATATTGGGGCGAGTGTCAAAGGCACCTTGGACATCATCAAAGAAGAGCAGAGTCGTTGTGGGGGTAATGTCATGGATGCTTCAGATTGTGGGTGTTACTTGAGGCGAACACATGGACTTCATGTAGTCACGAGATTGCATGCATACAAAGTCAATGATATACATACGGAACTGAGGAGATGTGGCAAAGAGTGCGCTCAGATTGTGCCAAGGAGTTGCTTCATCGTCGCGAGCTTTATGAGAAAGTTATGCCTTGGAGAGATATGGACGAGCTCTATAGTCGCATTTCTCACTATGCCTCACCTTGTTCGGAATATTATTGGTTGATACTCCCAGAGATAGGGCACATCATTGCCACGGTGTATAATGTGGTGTTTGTCTCGTACTCGCAAATGTTGTTCAAATAGATTCCTAGTCACTAGAATTACTTAATCCCAATCATGTCTACACTTAGGATCCCCCAATTTTATTAGAACCTATTTAGGTACCCTTAGTATTCTTTGTGACCTGCACAGGTGTATTACATCTCTTTAAACAAGACAAACCAGCAAGAGGAGCAAATCAGCAGACCAGTAACAAGTTGCCGATCAACTCTATTCTCAACATGCGACAAGTTGCCGATCAACTTGCTACACAAGTTGCCGATCAACTCCATTCTTAACATGCCGATAAAGAAAGACAGTCTGTACTGTCAGTCAGGTTACATCGTTCCATCTTAAAGTCAAACCTTGCTGATTGTCCCTGTCCTTTCATACTGTTTTATCAAAAAGTAGTTTACCTGCTCTGAAGTGATTACTGCGCCGTCTGACACATAGATACTTTTAGCTATACTCTGTCTCTACTTGCTTTTGCAGGTAACGGTTGAGACAAAAGGGGTCTTTACCCATCAGAATTTTCCAAGCATGCGTGTACAACAAATCTTCGTCATTAATGCTCAAGATACCGCATTAAATGCTCCTCACCTACCCAGCTGGAAATTCAAGTATTATCCTTCTTCAACAAGCTAGGACATCTGCTCCTCTTATAAATAGAGGACTTGCTGCATTGAAGAAGGTTGGTGCATTGAAGAGAGTTGATTGTTGAAGCATTCATTGACGCTCAACATTCCGTCCAGATAATCATTAGACATTAATAGGACTTACACTCGTGCACAAACTCATCACTTTGTTAATATTCCCAAGCTAGACTTATATAAGGAATATTTTGATTGAGTTATTCACACACCCACCTGAGTGAGATAAGTTCTTTTGAACTTGCCGCTCAAAAACACTTGGTCAGTATTTGTTTTACGATCCATTAGAAATTTCTAGAACTTAGTCTTTGTATACCGGCAAAGCCATGCTTGTAATAGACTAGAAATATCTAATAGTACTCTTAACCCAAATCCAAGTTCTGACCAAACTTGGTAGAGGACGTAGCAGTATTTACACTGTGAACCTCTCCAAATCTCTGTGTCTCTTGTCAGCTACATTATTCTTGCCGGTTGAAAATCTCTCACCAGCTGATCTAACTGTTCACACTGATTCATTGTATTTTCCTTTGACCAATCTCTTGAAACTGCATTGAACTTTTGAAAACAACTTCACACACCCACCTGAGTGAGATAAGTTCTTTTGAACTTGCCGCTCAAAAACACTTGGTCAGTATTTGTTTTACGATCCATTAGAAATTTCTAGAACTTAGTCTTTGTATACCGGCAAAGCCATGCTTGTAATAGACTAGAAATATCTAATAGTACTCTTAACCCAAACAAGTTCTGACCAAACTTGGTAGAGGACGTAGCAGTATTTACACTGTGAACCTCTCCAAATCTCTGTGTCTCTTGTCAGCTACATTATTCTTGCCGGTTGAAAATCTCTCACCAGCTGATCTAACTGTTCACACTGATTCATTGTATTTTCCTTTGACCAATATCTTGAAACTGCATTGAACTTTTGAAAACAACTTCACACACCCACCTGAGTGAGATAAGTTCTTTTGAACTTGCCGCTCAAAAACACTTGGTCAGTATTTTGTTTTACGATCCATTAGAAATTTCTAGAACTTAGTCTTTGTATACCGGCAAAGCCATGCTTGTAATAGACTAGAAATATCTAATAGTACTCTTAACCCAAATCCAAGTTCTGACCAAACTTGGTAGAGGACGTAGCAGTATTTACACTGTGAACCTCTCCAAATCTCTGTGTCTCTTGTCAGCTACATTATTCTTGCCGGTTGAAAATCTCTCACCAGCTGATCTAACTGTTCACACTGATTCATTGTATTTTCCTTTGACCAATCTCTTGAAACTGCATTGAACTTTTGGAAACAACTTTGTGTTTAAACTAAGCTCTGAAAACCATTTCTTACCGATTTAAGTGTGAGTTTAAAACTTAGTCATATCTTCTCCGCCTGCGCTTACTGATAATAGTTTGCAAACTGATAAGTGACTTTGCATTTATAAAAGTGTTTCTTGAAAAGTTTTAAAAAGGTTATTCACCCCCCCCCCCTAAGCTATTTTCCTACCAATTGGGCCTAACAGCAAACCGTTGGCTTCACATGCCTACCAGTGACTGTACCACAAGGAACAGGACCACCCACAGACACACTTGTGTTGGGACATGTGGGAAACCATTTTATATTGGTATGATACTTCAATTCGTTATATTTAACTATCTTATTTACATTCGTTATATTTAAATATCTTTTTTAATTTGTTATATTTGACTATTTAATTACTTTTGCAGCTGCACATGTCCGATAGTGATTACCCGATACCATCATTAGCACTATATTGGAGGATCGACGTGATCCAAGCGCAAGTAACCTGATCATGCCATACAGAACTCGGATAGAAACATTCAACCGACTCTCAATTATGGCGAACGAAGCACGAACTGAAGGAAATAGGCCATAGTTTATGTGTATAGTGTATTGGTACTATTATTTTGGATCACTTGATGTAGTATTGAAACTCTTGTTTTGGCCTTTGAATTTTGGTATTAAATGAGTATGTAATTTTGTTTTTTTTTCTGGGTTATTTGTATCTCGTGTGGATATACACGAGTTATATGTGTTCAGGTCGTATGAACTTTACACGAGTTAACCACAACAAATCGTGTTTTTGCACACGAAATACACTAATTACATAGAAAACAATGGATCTTGTGTGTGTTCATACGACAAGAATGACTACATGTCGTATGGGTTCATACGACATGAATGAAAACATGTCGTATGTATTTATACGAGATGCTTTATACCATCTCGTGTATAAGCACACGAGATGGTATCTTTACTGGAAAAAAAAAAACAGAAACTGAAACAAACAAACTGAAACAAACAAACTGAAACAAACTGAAACAAACGGATCCCAATACATCAAACCAGAATCACAAATCATTCATTAACAAATCCCAAAACATAAACTTGTTTTGTAACAGAATTTACAAACATATCCTAAAATTTACAAACCATAACATAAACTACCAAATGTATGTAATCACAAACTGAAACAATGTATCCCAAAAATTAACATACTCCAAAACAAAACTACCAAATCATCACGCGTCCTCCAACATGGGGCATACTCTCTCCAACCTGAAATTAAAGGTTACAAATCATTAATTGACAACCTCCGTCCCATAACTGAAACAATAAAGAATCAAAATCCCTAAAAAATGAAAATGTGATAATAAAAATGGAAATAGTACCTAAAAGGGACCTCCTAATAGCTCGTGCGCCCGTCTAATCTGATCTATGACATCCGCGGGTATCCTGTCATCCGTGAGCATCGAAAGTAGTATATCAAGTGCCTCTACAACCCTAGGCGGAGGTGGAACGTTAACTAGGCCATCATGATTCGGATTAGTAATCCGAAAATGAGTCCTAGCCAGAAACCACTGCATATACTGAGAAATAACAGGATCAGATGCGCTCACGGACGGCCCCCATCGACGCTCTGGATCGAAAACCCCCAAGCCGTCCTCTAACCAATCCTCCCATATATCATCACGCGCTCCATACGACTTCTTGTACCCTTTTGACCAGCCATCAACGAACAATCACGGCCGGTGGCAAGGGGTCTCTGGGATTTTCTGCTGGATCCCAAACTGCCGGGTAACACGATCAGGCATATACGCTTCGGTGATATCCTGGAAGCGTATAACCCCACGGAAGTATGAGATCGGCAAAAGCGCCTCTGGGGTGGTACCATAGGGAGTCCAACAAACCTAAAAATGAATTTGTTAGACAACGTCAACAGAAATAACAAGTATACCAATTTGTAAAACTTTAAATATAAACTAACTCACCCTATCAACCCTCATCGTATCCAGGGTGTACCGGACTTCAATAGATGGGGCATTTCCCTTCCGGTCGTATCAGTACGTACCCATCTCCGAGCTCTCGGATGGCCCTCCCTCCATGAGGGGTCAATATCTCTCGGAAAACCGGAAAGTACTCGTATATCCAGGCCTGCAAATGTATGAAATAAATAAGTAAACAATGTTATAACAATAAATACATGTTGTAATTATTAAATGATTGTTAAATATTACCTCTAAAAGACTCAAACAGCCACTAATCTGCTTGCATCCATATCTAGACGCCTTCCCCAACTCCCGGTATAGGTATACCAACGCAGCTGTCCCCCAGGAGAGATCCCTCACTCTATCAATATCCACGCACAATGAAAGGTAGTCTGAGGGCATCTTATCCTGGGTCTTGTCCACGAACAGCGTGGAGCCCAGGAGGAACATGATGTACGTGGAAGCACGCTCGTCGTTGGTCATGTCGGAGGGGTCTCGAAGCAACGGCGGAGGCCATCTAAAGAGTACGTCGTGCCCTTCTGACAGGCATTAAGCGCGTGCCCTGATACCGGCTACGTTAGGCTCTGGAACCACCTTCGTAACAGGGCCACCTGAACAGCTGATACCTATAAATTGAAAATGAAATAATTAATAAAATTTATGAAATTGATAAAAATTTATGAAATTGATAAAAAAAATATACAACAAACAATAATATACCTAGGATATGAGTGACGTCATGCATAGTGATCGTCATCTCCCCCCACGGTATGTGGAAGGTATTGGTCTCGGGAGACCACCGTTCCACAAACGCCGTTAGGAGCGCCATGCTAGGCCGGCGAATGGTAACATCATGTAGGCAATGGAGGCCCGTACGCTCAAACGAGCCCACCAAGCTCTATCATCCTCCGGTAAAGAAGCAGGCGAGAACCTGTTGATTCCAAACAAAACATTAAAATAATACTCCCTCTATTTCAGAAAAACAGTCCCATTTTTTTTAAACAAAAAGTCAAAATGGGACTGTTTTTCTGGAACAGAGGAGGTTTAAACACTAACAACAAATAATAAAACTATTTAATAAATAAATCATATACTTACTTATCTAGAATCTGCTGCCTGGTTTGCCGCTTTAACACCGGCTCACAAGTGGCGTTCTCCCAGATCTTACGGGCCCGGTGATGACCAAACTCGTACAACAACTCAACCACCTCCGGGCCGCCACCGGGATTACTCTTAAGCTCCCACTGTTCATCCTTAGCCCCTTTCCCCTTTCTGGCCCGTGCATCCCGCCTCTTGCGAGGCCTCACAGATAAACTCTCCTCCACCTCCTCCTCCTCCTCCTCATCACCAGAATCCTGTGCCTCATGCACAGATGCACCTCGGGAACGAGTACCAGAAGATGAATCCTCCTCCGACCCCGTACTAGAATCTGTACCCTCACTATCTGTCTCATCTTCCACAACCTGCTCAATCAAGACATTCTTGTCGTGCTTCTTTTTGGTACGTGCATCTCCTCTATCTGCAGCTGCCTCCTCGGCCTTCCTCTTTCTATTAGAGGCAGTCGCAGGTTTACGTCCCTACAAAAAATTAAATAAGAGACAATAAATAAGCAACATTTCTAGTTTTTCAAGAATCAGTATACATTTCGTGTAAAAATACACGAAATGTTGGTTAGCATTTCGTGTTTAAGCACACGAGATACCTGTCCACATTTCGTGTATTAGCACACGAAATGTAAACTGATGAATCAGTTTACATTTCGTGTTCTAATATACGAAATGTGGAAAGTATCTCGTGTACTTAAACACGAAATGCTCACCAACATTTCGTGTATTGGCACACGAAATGTGGACAAGCATCTCGTGTGTGTTCATACGAAACACACCCCGACATGTCCAGATTATACACCACAAAATTCGTAACCAATTCAAACAAAAACCCCAATTTGTGTTACCAAATCACAATTAGAAACCATTTTGGATAGGTTTCCACAACATTTAAGCATTATATAATTTAAGTTTAGAAATTATAGTTGGGTTTTCAAATTGAAATTTAGGTTTAGAAATTAGGATTACTTTTGGAGCGGCGGTAGAAGAGGCGGCTCCGGACTTTCCACCGGTGATAGGGAGGTTTGTCTTCATTTCCGGTTGTGTATGGTGGTGGTGGTCGGATTGTTGAGGTGCCCGTGGATGGATGTCGCCGTGAGAGAGAGGGAGAAGACGAACTGTTGAAATGGGGAAAGAGGGGAATTTTGCGAAATTTAAACGGACCATATTTTCTTTTTTACCTCTTCAAATTATTACTATTCTTTCTCAGAATAAATGTCATAGTTGACAAGTCAATGTTTTAAGCTTTTTGTATTTCATTGATTGCGTCAATCTATTCATATGAGTAAAGTGACACCTCCTACGACATTGCAATGTATGTGCCTATTATAATGGATAGTATACGAAAATCACCAAACTTCATACCCTATTTTTAGTTAGACGGAATTTATTTCGGGACGAACGAAAATACAAAAGTAAAACAGTTATTCCGAGACCGTAGGAGTAATAATTAATTTTGGTTGTTATTATACAGATAAATTGCATTGGTCTTGAATTTATTGACTGCCATAATATTTGATCAAGTTTGAAGCAAATAATTAAGGAAATGAACAATGAACAACACATGCAATACCGACCTTAGACTCAGCCTATGAGTCTTGATGGACACAGCCGGTGAATATGTCCGGCCGGTGGTAACCTAATTTTGGGGACCTGAAAAAGACTCTAGCCGCAATTCCTTTTAACTTAAACAAAATTGTCATTTTGCCTACAATGAATTAGACTCATTGGACTGTGACATTGAGAAGTTTTCATTAATCATTATATTTCAAATTTTAATGCCAAAAAAAAAAAAAAAGTATTTGTGCATTAATCTTATCTACTCTTTTAAGTAGAAACAATCACTAGTTGTTCAAATGTTTAACGCCTTTTTTGGTAGAGCGGTGCGTTTAAAATGTAGTGAGAAAATCATTTTTTTACTAATTAAGTATCTCAATTGAGAGTTTTGAAGCTGAGCTTTTTTAAAATCTCGGCCCATTTTAGCCGCTCAAAATAGTAAATTCTAAAAGAATCTATGTTTTGAAAAGTCTCTATTTTTTAAACTCTTCACCAGACGAGTCCTAAATGGGTTCGTTTTGAGTAATTATTTAGGTTCGATTTATGTGATTAACACTAAAAGAATGGAAAAATCGCAAAAAAAAAATAAAAATTCCAATTGAACACTTTGTATGGATTTAGTACTTTACATCATTTTTATCGCAAAAAATTACAACTAAACACTTTATGCAATTGTGCATACTATGACTAATGCCAAAATCTTGCGTAAAACGCGTTTCACGAAACGTTTATGAAAAACGCGCGGTGGCATTTTTGTAAATAGTTGGAACTTCTCAACGGTTCTGGATATCGATATAGTGCCTTCTAGATATGAGATTGATATCCAGAAACTATGAAAGTGATAGCCAGACGTGTTTTAAAAAAACGCGCGGTGGCATTTTTGTAAATAGTCAGAACTTCTCAAACGGTTCTGGATATTGATATAAACTCTTATGGATATGAGATTGATAGCCAGAACCTTTGAAAGTGACAGCCAGAAGGGTTCTGGATATCAATATAAAGCCTTCTGGATATCAATATAAAGCCTTTTAGATATGAGATTGATAGCCAGAACATTTGAAAGTGATAGCCAGAAGGTTTTTTTCTGATTTTTTTTTTTAGAGTAGAAGTGCTAATAGATAGCAAGTAACAATGTTTAGGATGACCATTTTCTGTGTTACGAATGTCCAGTGAGTGTGTTAATAAGCGCCAGACGATTTTGAAAAACACGTTTTCCTAACCACTAGGAAAAACACGTTTTACATTAGACCAACTCGTGACTAATACTGTCATTAATAATTAAACGTTAAAACCCACATGCTTCCCCTCGTGCCTTTTTTTTTGAGGGGTATAATTAAAAGTTCAAGTGTTTAAATTCTTTACCTTCACTGCCGGACTTCTTTTATACCTTCAACATTTGTTTCCGATAGTGCAAAGTAGAGCCCAGAGGCCCAGATGTCTGTCGATCAACTAAGCGCATATAAGGTCCATCCAGAGAAGCAATATGCAATTTCCAACTTGTTAAAGTTAAAAATTAGAAGAAAATTGTTTGTAGCATTTCTTCCACAATCACAAAACATCATCATAGATACCCCTTTGTGTTCTTAGGAGGGAAATGTCTCCACTTGAACTTCCAATTATTCTTTTAAAAAAATTGGCACGTTCATAGATTTTTAACGTCTAAACCAGTGTTCTAAAAATCGCCAGGCGGCGGAGCTGGGCCTAGCGCCTAGAGGCCTAGGCGGGGCCGAGCATTTAGATCATTTTTTATTTTTTTAATTAATATATATATATATATATATTATATTTATATATCCTAAAAAATATTGTCAATTATTTTTATTATTTATCAAAATTAATAATTTATTTTAACTAAAAAATAATCATAACTATAAAAAGTATTTTTAAATGTTTCAAAAGTGAAAGCTTACACACATTAACCCAAGCACATTCACACATCTTTAGTCAATCCCAAATAAATTATCCTCCCACACTAAAATAATGAGGCCCAACCCATGTGCTATTCCCGCCTAGGCCCGCCTAAATCCGCCCAACCGCCTAGACCGCTTAATGCCTAGATTGGCCGCCTAATGGAAAATCGAGGCGCCTGGCGGCCGCCTAGCCCGATTTTTAGAACACTGGTCTAAACATTGAAGGTGTTAGTTACGGCGACCACAATCGCGACCAATTGAAGTATTTATTAGTATGAAATAAAAATCATAAAGTACTAAAGTCGCCTAAAATATTCAATTAACGTAGTTTATTTTATTATTAGAATTTTTCCTGAAAAGAAAAAAAAAAATATTGTGACCCTGGGCTGAGCCATTAGTCTTTTGTAATGGTAATAGTAATTTGAGATGCTCAAATTCGTACAAAGTTATCAATAAATAAAATGTATTAGATTTTTAATTTTGACAAATAACCCAAATAGTCTCTCTTGTGAATCCTAAATCATTTTGTTTTTAATTCACATTTTTTATAGTCCAATATCAAACAAAATAATTTTATCATATTCAACTGCCTATAATTATTATATAAATCTCTATTTTTTTTAAAAAAATTTTTTGAAGGATAGTTTTTTTATTTATTTATTTTTTTAAAATTCTTTTGAAATGATAAATGTTAGGCTTAGGCCTTTGGGCCGCATGTTTTATTAGAAATAAATTTTGTTATGGTCCGTATGCTAGTCTGGCGCTCTCCACATTTGGACCCAGATCAAAATGTGCTAGATTATGTAATATTTTGTTCTACCTTGTTGAATATTTGTCTTACGGTTTTATATGTTTAGAACCTATCATTAAAAATTAACATAACTAATGTGAGTTTCTAGATCATAATTGATACATTTTAATTTTAGAGGGTGGTACATAAAGTGATATAAAAAAATTAAATTTGATCTCGTCTACAATCATATTAAATACAATATATTTTTATGGGGTTAGAACTGCTCACGCTAGTTGCTCATTGCAACGCTCTAACTAGCGGCAATCAAAAACCCATGTCGCTCATTTCGCCCTACTTGTTGATCTAGATAAATTCTGAAACTGAGGGCTCACAAATATCAAATCATTTTATTTGTTTGTTTCAAAAATATAGAATGTGAGTTGAACAGCTCGCTGAGATATTGCAACGAGCTAACTCAAAATATTCTAACTCACACTATTAATACAAAAGTTATTTTTATTAAGTTTAAAATTAACGAACAAATCGTTACCCTGAGTAATTGGATTTTTGAGTCCTCAGCCTTTTAATAACCCAACCCAACCCCCCCACCCACCCCCACCCACCCCCCCCCCCCCCCGCGGCGCTTTAAAATGATTTTCTTACTTTTTTCATAGAATAAATTTTGAGTAGTAATTTTAGGCTTATTCAAATATATTAATGAAAATTCAAAATTTATTATTATATTGCTCAAAGTTCATTCGTATTTATAGTAATGTATTGCTCAAAGTTCATTCATTCGTAGTAATAACGAAAAAGTGGAAAATCATTTCCGAACAGAGGGAGTAATTTGTTAAATTTGGACTAATTAGCATGCTTATCTAATAAAATGCACTTTTAATCACAATTTGTCTTTTTGTAAATAAAATGAAATGCAGGGGTCCCGAGGGAATAGAGAAATACATATAAAAAAGTTGCAGAGATACAAATAGAGAATGGGAGATATTGCCGGAGACTGACTGAGATGCAGTGGTAACTACGTCGTCGCATCGGTCCTCACCAGCTCTCAGGTTCATTCAAAACCGTAACTTCTCATTATTCTGCTATAATTTTACTTCAATTTAAGTTTATTTGATCTACGTGCTTGGTATTTACTACCCTTAACGCGCATTTGAATTCCAATAATTTGTGGTGTTTAATCTTTTTTTTTTCCCCTCACATTTTCTATTGATTGAAGTGATTGTATAACTGAAATGAGGTTTCCCAACCGTTCGAAGTTGTATTAATTGTGCATTTTTATGGAACTTTTTGATTTTTGGTTGATCCAAGTGTGAATGCAAGATAAGTGTGTTCTTTGATAATGTGTTGCATTTAAGTGTAGATGTAAGTGTAATACTAGGGGCAAAATGTTCGCAAAATGTTGCTCACAAAAGTATTAAATAATCTAAACACCAATAACTGACTGTCAATCGGGATTTTGTGAGCAAGATTTTGTGAATCTTGTCCTTTGTTACTTGCAAAGATTTTTCTGTATTCAATTTTTAGGGAGAAAATCATGTAGAAGAACAAATTATAATGGTAGTAATAAGGACTGTATAATTACTTGTATAGTCTATGATGTAACAAGAATTGAGTTATGTTTTCACCAATGTAACTCTAACTCTATTGGCATTGCCTTACTTCCGACAACCCCTCACCAAATGCAGGTCTTGTAGCCTATTTAGGAACTAATCAATAAACCCATCTTTTCTGATGAATTTTTAGTCATTTATTTTCTCAACATAGTAGCCTTTTGGAGATCACTCTATAAACTACCACACATTTTGTAGCTCCTGGGACACGCTTCTGTTGTTATGGCACAATATGAGATAGAATAAAGTGAGTTTGTCTATTCCTTGCCGTGCCAATATTATTACTTGCATTCTGAGTTTCTAACTGTGGTTCAAGTTTGTCTGTTGCAGGGGATTCTGACAACATTGTCACAGAGTAACGGGGGATACAAATATGACTATGTGACTGTTCCTTTTCTTGCTGAAGTTTTCAAGGTACTATTGGTCATCTATATAGCTTCCTTCAAATGTATTTCATTAAATGATTTGGTTGTAATCATTAGCTTTCTTTAGAAAAGGGACAAATAATGCTAGCGAGGTAGAAAGGACGCATTAAATGGTTACTCTTTCTGTTCCACGTTAGAAGTCCAATATTCTATTTTGGGACGTTTCACTTAAAGAGTACACTTTCCATATCTAAGCTTTAAATTTTGATTTTTCTCTATATTTTTGTTTCAAAATTTAGTTATGCTAGTTGTCTTGCATATTGTAGTAAAAATAGTTAAGTTTAGTAAACATCATTTTGCTTTACTTTTTCAAATTTCCCTTTTTAAACTTGAAATCTTATTACTCTTTGTGCAGCTTATTGTTTCTAGTATATTTCTTTGGAGAGAAAGCAAGGAGTTGCCTCCTCCAAGGATGACGACAGAATGGAAAAGTATACGTTTATACCCTATCCCTTCGATCATATACCTCATCCACAATAATGTGCAATTCGCCACCTTGACATATGTGATACTGGGCAATTTGAAAATCGTCACAACTGGAATACTATTCAGGTACATCTTTTTCTTTTTGTCAAGTTAATGAAACACTACTAATTAGTTTGAAATTTTGTTTCCTTAAGTTTTGGGAACCTAACATGTTTTTTTGTGTGAATTCCATAGACATCTATGGATGAACTTTGTGTTTTTACAACTTAGGACATTTTCCTTTTCTTATGATTTAGGTTGTTCTTGAGGAGGACGCTCTCTAATTTGCAGTGGATGGCAATTGTTTTGTTGGCCGTCGGAACAACCACAAGCCAGGTGCTACTAGAGTCTCCAACACATATTTATATTCAGCTTTGCTTATCCGTAACATGTCTTCCATTAGATATCACCTTCCTCAGAAATAAGTTGTAAGAATAAATATAGGTGCGTAAAGTGAGAAACTGAACAAATGATCGAGTGTTGAGTTGTAAAATAGTTAGATGATCCAAATTATAAATTGGAATAAATGAAAGATATTCTTTTGAAGTGGCTTTTCCAGAATAGTTCTTTTGTTGAACATTTGTAGGTTAATCCAAATTATAAATTGCAAACAGAAAATTGTTATACAACCGGCCAAACAAGTGAAAACAACAGTAAACATTTATGTTGGGTTGATTCTTATGACCCCTAGGAAGTTTGGGCCATTAGAAGACAGAATAGGTTGGTTCTTATCCATGACGTTAAACTAACTGTCAAGTTAGTTTAATTACTCCCTCCGTCGGAAAATAAATGTCGCATGCATGTCAGTGATTGTAAGGAATGTGCTTTAGTTGTTTGTATACTGTTTGTACCATTGAACTATGATTGTTTCCTTATTTTGAAATGCTGACATTCATTTTGGGCCGCACTAAAAAGGAAAGTGTGACATTTATTATGAGACAAAGGGAGTATAATAATCTACCACCACGGATCAATATTAATATTGTAAACTGGCGAATAATACCGTATACCGTTGATCAGTGGCGGATCCAGAAAATTTAGTGAGGGGGGTCAAAATTTAAAGTGACGAAAAAAAATAAAAATACAATATTAAAAACATAAATGTTACTACCTCTGTTCCCCTTTAAGGTTCTTACTTTCCTTTTTAGTCTGTCCCAATTTAAGGTTCTTACTTTATTTTATTACCTAAAATGGACCATTGGACCCACCTGTCATTCTCACAGCAAAAACTTCATACCCACATTCTCTTTCTCACTTTATTTACTTTATCTTAACTCTCCGTACAAAGTCAAATTAAGAACATTAATTCGGGACGGAGGGAGTAATATTGTTGAGGAAAAGAAAATACCCATCCCATTATGTCAAATTTGCCTTGTTTACGTTTTAAAACATGTGTTGCTTGTCAATGATAGAACACTAAAACTTATACTTTATTACAATATTTATTTTGGGACGGACCTAAATGAAAGAAGTGATTTTTATTTACTTTTTTTTATTGAAAACACTGTGTTAAAAGTTTCAAACATTTGGTCATGCGACTTTTATGTTAAACATAATTTTAAGTGTCAAGCAACGAAACATATTATAAAATCTATAGTTTATAAATTGATTTTATGTTTTGGTTTTGTTTTTCAAATTAAGTAGTAATATAACTATGTTTTGAGTTTTTTGGGATAAAATGTTTACACTATTCTCTCGTCTCAAAATTATTGTCTATTTTTTAATTGTAGAACTATTTTGAAAATGCGTGCTTTTTTATAAATTTAATGATAAAAATGCATAAATATTGTTGATATTAACTTTTTATTCTTTAAGTTTTGCAATATATAAAAAATTTGGTAAAAATATATTACGGACAAAGATTTTAGAAATAGAAATTTATCAAAAAAAATTTCTAAATAGACATTCATTTTGGAATGGACGGTGAAGGGAGTATAAAGTATAAATATCTAATGTTGAGGGGGGTCATACTATATAATTTGAGGGGGGTCAATTGAGAGACATACATCATTTTACAAATAAGTCAAAGGGTTGAAGTGGAATAAACACAAAGTTCAGGGGGGTCAATTGACCCCTCTGAAACATATGTGCATCCGCCACTGCCGTTGATTACTCCGTCCCAAAATGATATTAACATTTGACTATTCAAATTTTTTAAGAATATAAACACTTACTGCATGGAAGCTCTTAGACGTGGTATTTTTGATATCATAGCAATCCAATAATAACACCTTGGTCGAAAAAGTCTTCAATTTAGTGCTCTCAACTATGCCAAGTAGCCTAAACTATAATGGTTCTACACTATTACTCGAATAAAAGCTTCCCTCGCCGCTCAGGCATCCGTAGGTGGTGGTGCCACCACTTACTGACATCTGACATTGACGGCTTTGATGACGTTGGTTCCAATAAGTAGGGCCGCGTGTTGGAATAAGATATTCGGACTAACATGAGTCATTTTGAATCAGTTAACCGAACCATTCGCCTAAACGCCCGTGCCCGAGCCTGGCCCAGCGTGTGGGGAAAGGTTCAAGCCCACCTCACATGTAACTTGAACATGAGACTATGAAATGCCTTGTAATTTATGACACTTTTCCCATTCCAATTCCATGTGGGTTGGCACAAAAAACATTTTATATTCCCAAACAAAGGGGATGTTTGACTTTCCTATCTCATGTGGGATATCAACTTAAATGCAGGAGGGCGGGATTAAATCCATAATTTGGCTTTCACCAAAACATCAATTTCATCTTTGAGAATTAAAACACTTAAATGCCCATCTTTGAAGTCTTAGAAATTAGAACTATGGATTAAATCCATAATTTGGCTTTCACCAAAACATCAAATTTCCTCATGCTACATCATACAATGTATATCAACATTGACCATGGTCATACTCAAAGGGACCTACAAATGAGACCCACCCAAAACTGACCAAATGCCAAATTTCCAACACCACAAACTACACAACAGTCGGATTGCATCAACAATTCAGGTTGAGTACTCTAATAAAAGTGTGCAGGAGGGCGGGATCAAAAGACAATGTAACAATATTTTTTTAATGAACTGATTGAAAAACCCGAAAGCGGACTGAAATGAATTTGGACTAAGTTGTTATTGTCCATGACAGATGTATGGTCTATATTTGTTGAAGCATGGTCGACATCTTTGTTGCATTTACTGTGGTTTGTGGGGATAATGCTAAAATCTTAAATCTAGAATTGTTTTGAGATAACATTGATGTGACTTGTTTATTAGTTTATGCTTATCTGAATCTGAATTGCAAATTAAGGATAAAATAAAAGAAAAATGTGTAACTAGTTCAAATATGTTTACAATTATTTTGTGAGGGAAAATGACAAAAAGTGTTAATTTTATTGCTCAATCTCCAAATGGAGTGAGTTGAAAAATCATTTTTTTTAATAACACTTTAGAAAAACTGGTTTAATTAGGTGTTCCAATTATTTTAGTAAGTGTTTCAGAACCCCAATAAATGACAGAAAATTGTCAATTAACTTGCAAGTAGTAAGATAAGGGGTTTAACTTATAAACTAAGGGGTTTTAAAGTGCTTGCTTATTTTTTGCATATTGTTTAGAAAAACATTTCTTATTCTCCCTCTCACTATGTCCCGGAATAAATATCTTACTTTCTATTTCCGTTTGTCCTAAAATAAATGACGTCTTACTAAAAATAAAGTATGAAGTTTGGTGATCTTCATATACTACCCATTCTATTAGGCACAAGCATTGCAATGTCACAGGAGGTGTCACTCCACCCATACGAATGAATTGAGATAATCAAGGAAACACAACTAAAAGTTTAAAGACATTGATTTGTCAATTATGACATTTATTCGGGACAGAGGGAGTAAGAGTTTTTGCTTAAAGGGTAATTTGTTTGTTTGATTTTATTTTTTTTTATTATTTTTTTTTTGGGACGATGTTCTAACCAGGACTATAGATTAAGAAATAAATTAAATAGAAAAAAAAATAAAAAATAAAAAATAAATGTAGAGTAACAATATTTTAATTAAACTAATTCTCCAATGTCAATGTAACATTCCTTAAGAATATTCAAATCCAAAATCATTGGTTTGTCCGAATTAATTTTCATTTCTTGTTATCCCCTCTCTCTCTCTCTCACACACACACACACACTTTCATTCACACATGAAACCTTCTATAAATAGCTCATTCTTGTATTTGTTTAAATAGCTCACATCAAAGAAAATAAAGGTAGAGCAAAATATAAGTAGAAGAATGGAGTCCATTGCACGAACAACAACAACATCTAATGTAGGTGGTGCAAATGGAGGGCGGCAAACAAAGACCGATGCGGATACTTCCAAATGCCATTGCACTACCCGAGGTACAACCAAGCTGAGTACGAAGCCATGCCAGAATGGAAACTTGATTGCTTGTTGACCGATTACGGACTTCCGGTTGATGGAGATATCAACCAGAAGAGAAAGTTTGCAATGGGGGCTTTCCTTTGGAAATACTAGCTAACTACGATTATATCTACCAACTGGAATTAAGGGGTATATTGTTTTTTTTTTTTTTTTTTTTTTTTTTTTGCCATTTCTACTAATGTTTTCTCTCACGTTGTAAAACTTACATGGATAACTAGTACGCAGTAGTCTAAAAATATTGTAAAGTTGCTTTAGTGTTATGTGTATTATTATTATTATTATTATTATTATTATTATTATTATTATTATTATTATTATTATTATTATTATTATTATTATTATTATTATTATTATTATTATTATTATTATTATTTTCCGTGTGTTTTTAAAGCAATTGTATGAAGGGTTATGTAATATAGTTTTGTTATTTGAAAAATAAATCATATGTTGCGAATTCTTGGGGTCTCACCATCTAAAACGAGTTTGTGTGTATTTTTTTAATATTCCATGGATAATAAGGCAAAGTGCAAGAAAAAAAAACATTACGAAGGAACGATCTAACAAAAATTTCAATAATTTCTGCTGGATAGAATTGAAATTAGGTGGTTAAGATTTTTTTTTAAAAAGAAAGGATTTGTCATGTTTTTTTTTAAATAAAATATTTGTCGAAATAATTAATATTAACTTGAGGGAGGAAATGTAATATACTCCCTCTGTCCCACCACAATCGCTACTAATTTCCTTTTCGGTCCGTCCCACCACAATCGCTAATGCCCAAAAAGGAAATGTTTTATTATATTTATATTCAACAAACCCCACTATTTAACCCCACTCATTCTCTCTCTTCATTTTCCACCACACAATTTATTCAACTAACACTAATATTTACCCCATTCATTCTCTTTCTTCATTTTCCACCACATATTTACTTCTTTTTCTTAATTATTGTGCTCACAAAGTTAGTAGCAATTGTGGTGGGACGGAGGGTCGATGGATCATGGAGTGCAAATTTATGGGCCTATGCTTAGTTTTTTTTTTTTTTAGTCTTAATTAATTTTGGGCCCATTATCGGGCTTGTAAATAGCCCAACCTACGACCAGCAATGAAATGTCATCGTACTGAAGTAACACAACGCATCCCGCGCAAGTTAGCCTCAATCCCGCTCCAACTGTTTGTCATTTCAAGTCAACGCATCATTCTCGACACCTTCATTTCCTTCTCACCTTTTTTTTTTCCTCTTCCCGCCAAAAAAATCCCCCAATTTTGATCAGATCCAGAGAAAACCCCTAATAATTTCATTTTTATTATAGTAACATGAAGATTGAAGAGTGCAGATGCAGATCAGGTGACAGAATTTGAAACCCAGGTTTTAGAATCTCTCTCCCTCTCTCTCTCTCTCTATATATATACATATATATACGCCATCCGTCCCAGCTCACTTGAGACTTTTTGACCAAAACTGGTCAACTTAAGATCGGTTTGACCAACACCTTATAAAAATATTTATGTTCCAAAAAACTTTTTAAAAATTGTTATTGAGAGGATTTTTAATGGTGGTCATTTTACATTTTTTTAATTTTTGTTCGGATCATAAATATTTCTATAAAGTGTTGGTCAAACCGACCTTAAGTTGACCAGTTTTGATCAAAAAGTCTCAAGTGAGCTGGGTCGGAGGGAGTATATATGTATATATCCCTCTCTTTCTAAATCACTGTATTTGTATCTATCTGTGTCGATTTTGAATTTCCGTGTTGTTAGCTTTGAAATTAGGGGAAATTAGAGAAGTTATGAGTTGATCATTTCAGAATTAAGCATGCTTAGTAGCTTAATGAGTGTTTGACAAGGATTAGAAGCTTAATCTATAAATCAATTTGGTCGATTTGGAAAAGTAAGGTGGGGTTGTGGAGGTTGGGGGTAAAATTTATGATTTTCTGATTGGGGTAAACATGTTTAGTGGTTTAATTAATGAGTATAATACGTAAATACAAATTAAATCTCATAGGGAAATTATACGCTGGCGGAATTATTGAAGTAAGATTGGTAATGGAGGGAAATAATATGGTTCAGTACTATAAAATATAAATACGGGTGTACTGAGGGTGTGAATAACAATACTCTTTAGATATACACGGTCTGCATGTAGAAAATTTACTTTCAGCCTCATAAAAAATCTCGTTTACGATTAAACTTTCTATGAAACACACATGTTACATATCAAATATAACCTGAACTGATGGCATATGACTTCTTGTTATATTCATTATTCATTGTGGGATAAATTTGAGTTTATTGCATTCCCATAGCTTAATTTTGATAACGAGCTAAATGCTCACAGTGAGAAGCGAAACATATGTTTGTAAAAGATCTAGGTTTGCATAGAAGATCAAGATGTAATGTCTTTTTTGTATCACGAATGATATTGCAAATGCGATCCCATCACTGTTTCTTAGCATTACATTGAAAATATATACTCCCTCCTTCCCATAATAACGGGCACCAATTTCCTTTTTTGGTAGCCCATTGATAAGTCACATCACCCAAGATAGAAACCTTTTATTATTATTATACTTCTTATACCCCACTTGTCATAGTGACACACTTAAACTATGGGTCTCACTTGCAACTCCCACTTATCATACTCACAACCACTTTCCCACCCTCAATACTTTTGAATATTTATGTTCTCTAATTCGCGTGTACTCTTAATGTTGTGCCTCTTATTATGGGACGTCGGAGTATATGATACATGCATGATGCATCTCTTGGATGACAGGCACATATTTAAATGTTGCGCCCTTCACAATATCAGCTCCACCTGGTCCAAATTGCACTGTCTAAAAATGAAAGGGAAATGGATGGTAATGAAATACTCAAGGCCCAAAACAACCTGAGAATGCTGAAACGTGGCGCACCGTGGAATATAAAGGGTTTCCTTACATTACTATTAATTATATTCTTGTAAAATTGGAGGATCGGGGTGGGGGTGGGGTTAATTTTTGTATCACTGCAAGTTCGGTCTCATTATATAATTTCACTTCCCCAACCCTCGTAATTTGCTTTTCCTGACTCTGAACCCTCAATAAGATTTGTTTCTCTGTCTCGCATATTAGCCCAACCCCGTGTTCTGATACCTTTCGCTCTTCGTAAATTAAGTCTTATCCGCACAATTGAAAGTTCAAGATAATCATTTTTCCTTTTTGCTCTAGCAATGCAGTCATTTCCATTTCTGAATTATCTGCACTGGCTCCTCTCCATATCTCTCATTCTTATGACTATACTCTCATTTGATGAGAGGGGTCATCCGAATCAAATAAGAACATATTGGTAGCCTGCCCATGTTTTGAACACTGCTTGCACAACACACTGAAGATGGAGTTTAAGAATATATCTTACAACCATTGAAGAATCGATTAGACAATTTTTGAAGCAAAATCAATGATTTGTCTAATGGAATTGAAACCTACAAAGGCAATTTGGAAAACTCTCTCCCCCCCCCCCCACATAATATTATGGTACTGTCGAAAATAGATCAATGTGATCTTCTTTAGACTAGAGAAGCTTGGCACACCCAAAACTGTTACCAGATGACAGAGAAACTTATGAAGGAATGGGCTCAACTTATTCTTCAGGCATATGATTAAACACATACAACAGACCTCGTTTATTGGACTGAACAAAACGTGTTGATACTTGACATGGATTGCTAACCAGTTAGCTTGTTAAATAGAGTATTTGAACTCAGCTTTTCAAGAGTATAGCCTATTTGGAAAGTACACTGACAATTTTATCTAGATGGTGGTATGAGAGATATAATAGGGCATTGAATATTAGATACCTTGAAACATTTTTATTGACTAAAGTCCTATAGAATTTGTTTGGAGAGATATACATATGGGGATGTAGCTCAGATGGTAGAGCGCTCGCTTAGCATGCGAGAGGTACGGGGATCGATACCCCGCATCTCCATTTTTAACATTTTTCTTTATATTCATTTTCATTCTACTTCAGATCTTACGTTTACATGGGTCATGAGACATACTAACTTTGGATAGTATGAGAACAACATTTGGGAGAGCTCTAAATAGTATCATCACTCTCTTTTCAAGAAAACCCTTCTTTTGAAATAAGTAACACAGATTTCCATATTTATCCTCTTTGACATTGTTCAGATAAGTTTATTGAGTGGTTGACAAGGTAACAGCTACACATGGTCCCCAATTTTCTGCCCATTGGCTTGAATAGAGATTATTCGTCACCAGCAAACACGTTCAGGTAATTAGGTTTGATTTATGTTATAGCAGTACATAAACATGTGTTATGTGGACATGGTACTATATATACTACTGCGCTAGATTTTGTCACACTTTATAATGTTGCGACTTCTTGAGGTCTCACCACTTAAGAGAGCGTTTGTTTGTTTTCTTTAGAATTCAACGGATAAGAAGGCAAAGTGACAAAAAGAAAATCATAATGAAGGATCAATCAATATTCATGTGAGGCCAAACTAATAAAAAGTGTCAAGTTTAGCTGCTAAATTATACAATTGTTTCTATTTTGATTATTCAACAAACATAATATGATTGGCAACCAAAAAACCAATAGTATAAATGTATGAATAAATAAATAAATAAAATAAATTCAAATTTCTGTAAAATTACTTATTTCTTAAGTATAAAATATATTTCAATTTTCTTAGATAAAATATTTATCTGAATAATGAGTGTTCATTTTTAGCATTGAATGTTCGTTTAAGGGAGGAAATATAGTACTATAGTCGATGACCAGTGATGAAACGTCATTGTGCAGAAGTAACAACGCATCCCGCGCAAGTTAGCCTCATTCCCGCTCCCAATGTTCATCATTTCAAGTCAACGCATCATTCTCGACACCTTCATTTCCTTCTCACCTCTTTTTCCCACCAAAGAAACCCCCAACTTTGTTGCACATCAGATCAAATCCATAGTAAAACCCTAATTTTCATTTATTACACAGTAACGTCAAGGTTGAAGTGTGCAGAGGGAGATCATAACGCTACAAGTAGGAAGATGGGGGGGGGGGGGGCAGTTCCAGAAACAGCTATGTCTCCAACACGGCATCAGCAACGACGGCAAGAATTCGAAACTCAGGTTTTAATCTATCTCTCTCTCTCTCTCTCTCTCTAGTTCACTTTATTTGTATCAATCTGTGTGAATTTTGAGTTCTCCATGTTGTTAGCTGTGAAATTAGGGGAAACTGAAGAAGTTATGAGTTACATCATTTTAGAATTAAGCATGCTTAGTAGCTTAATGAGTGTTTGACAAGGATTAGAAGCTCCTGAAACAACCAGGCAATCATATAAAACGCTGAGACGCGTGGCGGCTTAATTTGTAAATCAATTTTATCGCTGAGGAAAATTAAGGAAAGGTAGGAGTTTCTGATTAGGATAAATATGTCTGGTTGCTTAATGGTTATCATTATGCGCCCCGGGGGGGGGGGGGTTAAAATGGTTTGGTTGGGTTATTCGTTTGTTTAGGTTTCAAATATGTTTAGTAGCTATAACTGTTAGTTTGGCATTAAGCTTGGATGCTGACATGTTGACATCATCTCTGACATGATAGTGACATGCTTGTGGAGTTCTAAAAAGCAATTGTAAGGTGAGGGAATTTGGAGGGGAAGGAATTGATTAGAGAAACAACTTAATGATTTTGAATTAACCTTGTTTTGTTCTGAATTCAATCACTAATTGCAGCATTTTATGTTTTGGGTTGCAGTTACATGTTTAGTGGCTTAATTGTGCTTGCTTGAACGAATATATCTTACGGAATCTTGTGTGTGAATCTTATGAGGGATGGAGAAATTTCTGTTGCAAGTCTTTTCATGGAGAAAAGGTTGCGTTGCATGGTTTTATATGGCTGTATTAAGGTCGTTATTGACAAATGAATTTTACAGATATATGGCTTGCATGTAGAAAATTTTATTCCAGTACCTAAAAAATCTTGTTTAAAACTACTTTTTCTCTAAAATGCACTTGTTACTTATTAAATATTACATAAACCGAAGGTATATACTTCTGTCTTCTTGTCATATTCATTCTTCATTGTGGGATAAGTTTGAGTTAATATGTATTTCGATAGCTTAATTTTGATATGAGAAGAGAAGAATTTGTCTGGGAGTGGAGCTAGTTTGAATGGCAGATCAAGATGTAATAGGGTGTAGATCAAGATGTAATAGGGTGTAGGTGGGGGTTAGTAATGGTATCTCTGCAGTTTCATATAATTTTCCTCAAGGCCTTTTAATTTGCTTTTAATGACCCTAAACCCTCATTATGATTTTTCTCCGTCTCCCACATTTGTTCAAACCCGTGTCTAATACCTTTTGCTCTTCGTAAATTAAGTCTTATTTGCAGAGTTCAAAATAATTGTTTCTCCTTTTGATCTAGCAATGCAGTCATTTTGTATTATGTATTATATTCATCAGCTCGTCTCTATTTATCTTACTTATGACTACACTCTCATGTTGGTAACCTACCCATTTTTCTGAATCTGCTTTCACTAGACACTGAATATGGAGTTTAGGATTATACCTAATTTACCATTGAAGAATTGATTAGCTGATCTTTGAAGCAAAATCAATGATTTGTCGAATGGGTTTGAAACAATTTCAAAAACTGCCCCCCCCCCCCCCCCCCTTCCCACATAATATATGGGCTGCTGCTCTTGTTCTCACTCAGAATTATGGTACTGACCAAAATAGATTGTTCTCACTCAGAATTATGGTACTGACCAAAATAGATGAATGGGAACTCTTTAGACTAGAGAAGCTTGGCACACCCCAAATCGTTACCAGCTGACTGAGAGACTTTGATAAATATATGATCTCAACTTATGTTTTAGGCATATGATTAAACACTGACAGTTCATTAGCAATTTTATTTAGATGTTGGTGGTATAAGAGAGATAATAGGGCATTGAAATTCATATACCTGGAAACATTTTAATTGACTGAGGTCCTATAAAATTTGTTTGGAGAGATATACATATGGGGATGTAGCTCAGATGGTAGAGCGCTCGCTTAGCATGCGAGAGGTACGGGGATCGATACCCCGCATCTCCAGTTTTTAAACATTTTACTTTATCCCTTTTCAGTCTACTTCATTTTACATGTTTAACTTCAGATTCTTACCTTTACATGGGCCATGAACTACATACTAACTTTGCATAGTATGATAGCAACATTAGGGGGAGCTCTAAATCGCATCATCACTCTCTTTTAAAGAACACCTTTCTTTTGAAATAAGTAACACATATTTCCGTATTTATTCTCTTTGATATTGTACAGATAAGTTTATTGAGTGGTTGACAAGGTGACAGCTACACATGGTCCCCCTAATTTTCTGACTTATCCGTCTTGAATAGAGATTATTCATCAGCAGCAAACACGTCCAGGTAATGAGGTTTGATTTATGTTTAGTATTGCATAAACATGTGTTATATGGGGATGTAGCTCAGATGGTAGAGCGCTCGCTTAGCATGCGAGAGGTACGGGGATCGATACCCCGCATCTCCAATTTTAGATATTTTACTGTAGATTCCTTTTCTTTCTACTTCATTTTTACATATTCATCTTTAGTTTCCTTTTCATTCTCCTTCAGATTTTTACCATTACTTTGGTCATGAACCACATGCTAACTTTGGATAGTATGTAAACACATCGGGGAGACACCTCAATAGCATCAAGCATCACTCTCTTTATAAGAAAAGTGTTGAGGAGCTTTCCTTGAGCGGACACAAGGTTTCACTCGCTTGAGAGAGCAACTGAAGGCATAAATTTGTTTTCCATATTGAAACTCTCTGGTTCTACGCATAGGGATTTGAGGTACAACTATAGGTTTCTATGATCATAATTCTAATATAGGATTGAGGCCATTGTTGCAACAAAGAGAATTGGAATGTGCATGGGTATGAACCAAATACCAACTTTGGATAGTATGGGAGCACATTGGGGAGAGCTCTTAAATATATTAAGCATCATTCTTTTTATAAGATAGGTTACATTAGAATTTATAGTACTCACTCTGTCCCAAATTGATAGCCCCCCCCCCCCCCCCCCCCCCGTTTGACTTTTCAAACATTTTAAGGTTACATCGGAAATTTTGTGATTTTGAAGTCTAAATTTTGGAAATGGGACTAGCTTTTTTGAGACAAACAAAGAGGAGAAATGGGACTATCATGTTGGGATGGAGGGAGTACAAAATTTTCTTAGATTGTCAGGAACATAATTCAAAATAAGTTTCATATGGGGATGTAGCTCAGATGGTAGAGCGCTCGCTTAGCATGCGAGAGGTACGGGGATCGATACCCCGCATCTCCAGTTTTGGATGTTGACTTTTTATTTTTTTCATTCTACTTCATCTTTACATATTAGATTCCTTTTCATTCTACTCCTGATGTTTACCATTACCTGGGTCATGAGCCACATACTAACTTTGGATAGAGATGGAGAAAAACATCAGGGGAGAGCTCCTAGTAGTATCAACTATCTCTCTCTCTTTATAAGACCCTTGTTTGAAATAAACAACACATATATCCAATTTAATTTTCTTGGATATTGTGCAGATAAGTTTATTGAGTGGTCGAGAAGGTGACAGTTATTCATGGATGGTCCCCAATTTTCTGCCTCAGTTGGCTTGAAAATAGATTATTCATCAGCAAACATGTCGACGTGAATGAGGTTCGGCTTTGCATAAACATGTGTTATGTGAACATTTTACTATAGACTGTTTCGAGATTTTGTCACGCTAGATTTGAAAGTTTATGTTAAGTTGTTGAAATTAGAAACAATTAGGAACGTCTCCAAAAGAAATGATGGATAAACTGATTTACAAATCTATCACACTATCATATGGGGATGTAGCTCAGATGGTAGAGCGCTCGCTTAGCATGCGAGAGGTACGGGGATCGATACCCCGCATCTCCATTTTTGATATTTAACTTTAAATTCCTATTCGTTCTACTTCATTTTTTTTTAAGTTATAGAAATGCATAAGCCTGCATAAGCCTGTGTTATGGAGGAGCTCTCCGTATGCGGACACAAGGCTTCACTGGCTTGAAGCTGATATTTATAAACCCAGTGAGTTTGAGAGAGCAGCTAAAGGTATGAATTTGTTTTCCATGTTGCATGCAATTCCCTAGTTTCATCCTGAGGGCTTTCGTGGCATTGGCGAAGCCAGGAAAATTTCAAAGGAGGCCCGGATAGCTTAGGGAATAAAATTTATACTTTTTGTAGAGATTTTTGGCACAGAGGGCGTCAAAACGGCATCATGAATCTTATTACAACTAACTTAAAGGGGTTGAAGTTGAAAAAAAAATTTTAGTGTACATACATTTTATAGTTCTAAAACTACTAAAATGACATTTAAAAAAATTAAAGAGGGTCGAATGATATGTTGCTTCGCCACTGCTGATCATAAAGCTGCCTTGGAAGCTGCTTCCAAAGCTAAGCAGCTAGCTGCTACGTTGGGTATTAAAGGTAAACGTACCAAGGCAAATAATCCAGCTGCTGCTGCTACTCGGATTCCGTTAAGTGATCCTCCCGTTGCTCCTGTTCAGCCCAATTTATCTGCTTCTGGAAATCCTGACACTGCTGCAACTTCTGTCCAGCCCAAGCGTCATGGCAAAGATACCTTGGCCCCTGAATCTGCTGCTAATCAGGATTTTGGTGCTGCACCTTCCACTTCCGGCTTTCCTACTGCTGCAAATCCAATCGTTTCTGTTCTGGCCCGCAATAGTTCATCTTTTGCTGCCACTTCTATTGTTCAGCCCGTTGCTATTGCTAATTCTGTTGCTAGCAAGCCCCCTGACGCCTCCGTCGTTGGTAGCAATCTTAATGACTTCATTTTGGAAGACATTTCAGAGGAAGAAGATGATCCTGGGGTCTTGGAATCGCAGCCTTGTATCGCAACAGAGTTGCCTTTCACAGACGTTTCTCATAGAAAGAACAAGGGTCAGAAAAAGGATACCACGAAGACTACCTCAAATGCTAGATCTTCGTCTCAGGATAAGGAAAATAAGAAAAAAGGTAACGGGAGGAGCAAACCCCTTCCATTATCCCGATGAAGATAGCTTCTTGGAATATCAGGGGTTTCAACTCGCCCCTAAAGCATACTGAGGCGGCTCGCCTCGTTCGTGATTTCTCGATTGATGTTTTGTGTATCCTTGAATCCAAGAGTACAATTTCTTCTTTTAATAAGTTTTCTAGATTCCATCTTCGCGGTTGGGATCATTGTAGCAATGTTGATGCTAATGGCAGGAGTCGTATAGCCATCTTTTGGAACTCTCTTCGAGTTTCTTTAGAGGTCATTGAGTTCAACCAGCATGTTATTCATTCTATTATTACCTGCTCCATCACAGGCAAATCTGTTTTTGTAAGTTTTATCTATGGGCTGCACTCTATAGTTAATCGCAGGCCTTTACGGGAAAATTTGGGTCTCATCAAGGCCAAAACTTCCCTCCCTTGGTTGCTCCTTGGTGACTTTAACTCTGTCCTCAAAATGAATGAGAGGCGTTTTGGGGCAGAAGTTAGTCCTTATGAAACTAGGGCCTTCGAGAAGTGTTGTCTTGACTTGGGCCTTACAGATCTCCCTTTCCAAGGTTGCTTCTTTACTTGGAATAATTCTTCTGTTTGGTCTAAAGCTGGATCGAGCATTGGTTGACCATAATTGGCATTTATCTGAGCTACATGGGTTGGCTAACTTTCCCACTCAGGGATGTTCTGACCATTCCCCTTGCATTGTGGTTGTTTTTGATGTTGATATCAGGGGTAAATCTCCATGGCGGTTTTCTAACATGTTAGCAACCCATTCAGATTTTATTCCAACTGTTCACGATTGTTTTGCTAGCAACTCTGGGGGCATTCTAGGCACTGCCCAGTTTATTCTTTGCAAGTTGCTTAAGACGGTGAAGCCTTCCCTCATTTCTCTTAATGAGAAGCATTTCTCTCACATTTCCTCTCGAGCTCGAGCTGCCAAGCTTTTTCTTAAGGAAAATCAATGCTTTTTTCATGATAATCTGGGGGATCTTACTGTCCGTTCTGAGCCTCCTTCCCTTAGAAAGGAGAGGTTGTTTTTCCAGCAAAAGGCCAAAGGTGATTTCATTCTTAACTCGGAAAAATGCACTAAGTTCTTTCATGCAATTGTTAAAAGGAATGCCAAGAAAAATTTTATTGCTTCGGTCATGAAAAAGGATGGTTCTATGTCTAGCTCTATTGATCAAGTTGCTCAGGAATTCTTGGATCACTTTCAGTCTCTTCTTGGCACCCCAGTCAATGTGAATCCTATTGATCCCTTAGTTCTTAACAATGGGCCTATGCTGGACAATGATTTGTGGCCAGATTTGGTGAAAGAGGTTACAGACTCTGAAATCTGGAATGCTCTTTGTTGTATTGGAGATAATAAATCTCACGGGTCTGACGGGTTTTCTTCTAAGTTCTTCAAGGATACTTGGCCTGTTAGTGGTCCCTTTGTTTCTTCTGCAGTCAAAGAGTTCTTTAGCTCGGGGCAGCTCCTTAAAGAGCTAAATCACTCTGTTATTGCCCTTATTCCCAAATCAGAAAACTCTATTTTTGTTAAGGATTATCGGCCCATTTCATGCTGC
Organism: Campanula takesimana; assembly: GCA_026119855.1. NCBI lineage: Eukaryota > Viridiplantae > Streptophyta > Magnoliopsida > Asterales > Campanulaceae > Campanula > Campanula takesimana. The sequence goes on along the minus strand of JAOWBW010002664.1, from coordinate 27,648 downwards.
AAGGTTGTGTATAAGTTGATCTCTAAAATCTTGGCTTGCCGTCTCGCTCCCTGTCTTGGCTCTATTATTGATGGTGCCCAAGCTGCTTTTATCAAGGGGCGTAGCATGGTTGAGAATATCCATTTAATGCAAGAGCTGCTTCGGGGCTACAATCGCAAGCGCACCTCTCCTCGTTGCACCTTGAAAATTGATATCTCTAAGGCTTTTGACTCGGTTTCTTGGGACTTCCTTAAAGCTGCCGTAATTGGTATGAATTTTCCTCCTGCGTGCATCTCGTGGATTATGGAATGCGTTTCTTCCGCTTCCTACTCCATTTCGTTTAATGGCAGGCATTATGGTTTCTTCAAAGGTCATAGGGGCTTGAGGCAAGGCGACCCCCTTTCCCCTTACCTTTTTGTGATTTGCTTGGACTATCTCTCGTTTAATCAATTTGAGGACAAATAATTATGATTTTAATTATCATCCTAAGTGTGCTCCGCTCAAGATCACCCATTTGGCCTTCGCGGATGATCTTATGCTCCTTTCTCGTGGGGATGAAATTTTTATCAGGATTCTCTTGGCTGTCTCAATGATTTTGGTTCGGTTTCGGGGCTGATTATGAATATCCAGAAATCTAACATTTTCCTTGCAGGCTTGAACACCATCGATACCTCTTCTATTATTGATGTCTCAGGTCTGACTTCTGGCTCTATGCCTTTTAGATATTTGGGTATCCCTCTAGCTGCAGCTAAGCTTAAATCTATCTATTTTGAGCCGCTGTTGGACAAGTTTCGTTCTTATATTAATGGCTGGAGTGCGAGCACTCTCTCTTATGCTGGCAGGCTTGAGCTAATTCGCTCGGTCCTTCAAGGAGTGGGCTGTTTTTGGCTCTCTATTATGCCAATTCCCTCCCATGTCCGCGAGAAAATCATTAAGATTTGTCGGAATTTCTTATGGGGCAAAAGTGGTGCTGCTGTTTCTTGGAAGCAAATCTGCTTGCCTAAATCTGAAGGTGGCCTTGGGTTGCGGGACATCAACTCTTGGAATCAAGCCTTGATTGCGAAGGTTCTTTGGAATATTCATGATAAAAAAGACTCTCTCTGGATTAATTGGATTCATCACTATTATTTACATCACCTCTCGGTTTGGGACTGAATTCCTTGCCCTCGGGATTCTACTCTTATTAAAAACATCCTTCAGATTCGTAACCTGTTAGTGTCTAAGTGGGGGGGCTCCTTTGAGGCAGCAACTACTCTTGACTTATGGACTGGGAGGCCGGGCAATCGCCAATCCTGCTCAGCCTATGATTTTCTTAGGGCTAAGGGTCAGTCTTTGCCTTGGACGGGGATCATTTGGGGGCCTTCTATCCTGCTCAAACACTCGTTCCTTCTTTGGCTCTGTGCTCTTGGCCGGTTGAAAACTAAGGACAGGCTGACTTTTATTGAGATGGACAGATCTTGTGTTTTTTGCAAGCAGCAGGCCGAATCAATTCAACACTTATTTTTCGAATGTTCGTTCACTCGCAATGTATGGACTGAATTAAATCTTGTATCGGGCTGCGTCGGAATATGTCTACCTTTAAAAGCTGGTTAAAATGGCTAAAAAAGGAGACAAAAGGTAATCATTGGACCAATCGCAGCAAGCGGACTTCTTTTGCTGCTACTGTTTACCTTATTTGGAATGCGCGTAATCAAACTTTATTTGAAGGCGAAGGCCTTCCCATCGAGGACATTGTCAAGAAAATCAAAACACATGTATACAAGCAAATATTTGCCTTGTATCCTAATGTTTTGATTTCTTTTGAGCAGCATGTTTATTGATTTCGTTTGGGCTGCTTAGTTTCTTTGTTGCTAGGCAAGTACTCGTTTGTTCAGCTTTATAATAGCTGACTTTTTGTAGGGTTTTGGTGTGTAGCCGATTTGTGGCCGCCTACACCATGTCTTCCTGGGTATGCCCAGGCTTTGATGTATATATATTTTATTTCTGATAAAAAAAAAAGAACATTGAGATAGCTGTGGACAATTGAGATGAAACAAATGCGCGTCTGCCCAAAAAGCTCGGTTGCTGCACATTCCGACTACCCGAACTTGCACCTGCCATAGGAAAATCTCAAATGGAACAGGGACTCTGACAATATATTACCACCCCCGTCACGTATTTTTTTTTTTTTTTGTCTGTATCAAAATCAATGTCGCATTTCTAAATAAGAAAATTGTCTCAGTTTCAATGCAATTTTGTAATCATATAAATAATAAACAAGTAAGTACAAAATATTTTTGTAAATTGTTGACAAGTAAAATGCTTTATTTTTTCACAAGATTTTGAGGGAACTGGGAGTTATAAAAAATTGTGTTTTTCAAATTTTTTTTTTGAAGGAAGTGTTTTTCAAAATATTCATAAATGGTTGCATGTGGAAAAACACAGTAAATTTTCTTAACATAGAGTATTTTATTACGGGATGAAAATTTTGGGCCCATTAATCAGTACAAAACAACAACTATCGACCGACGTATTCCAAAACGACGCCGTACAGGCACCAAAAGAGAGAAAGGAACAGGACGCCAACCAGCGCAAGTTAGACTCACCTAAAGACCAAAAAAGCCGGCACGAAAAGCTCACTCACTCCCACTGTCCATCATTTCAATTCAACGCAGCATTTCCCTCTCTCTTCTTTTTAGAACCCTTTCGGTCCCTGCCATTAGAAGAAGTAGAACCCTCCCAAATTCGCTTCTCAGAGCGAAACCAAACCCTAATTTCACACTTAGTGGAGTAAAGGAGAGAGAGAGAGATTGAAGAAGAATGCCGAGAGAGATCATTACGCTACAAGTAGGGCAATGTGGGAACCAGATCGGTATGGAGTTTTGGAAACAGCTTTGTCTTGAACATGGCATCAGCAAAGACGGCATTCTCGAAGATTTCGCTACTCAGGTTTCTCTCTCTCTCTCCCCCCCTTTGTTTGTGCTTGTACTGTTAGCTGTGAAATTTAGAGAAAGTTGTGTGGTATTCGATTAAGAATCGAACGTTTTTAGTGGCTACATGAGTGTCGGGTGGCTGAGAAAAGTAGGGGAAGGAAGAGGGGGTCAATTTGGGCTTACTGCACTCTGGTAACTTACACTCCTATTTTTGATAGAGAGCTAATTGGTATTGTTTCTTAGCATTTATTTTGTGAGTATATATATGGTAGTACATGTGTCTGTTGTATGACAGGCACAATTTAAATTTCTATGTTCCATCCTTCATAATATTCGCCCCAACTAGTCCAATATGCAGTCTAAATGGGCACCATTAGAAGGGGATGAAAGGGTTGTATAATCCTTTTAGATCAACCTCAGACTCTTTTTTTTTTTTATGTCTACCTAATATAATTAATTTAATAGAACATAAGCTACCAGTCTTGCTAATCATAATTTATTGTAATTCTTTTATAGGTAATAATGTATTGTCGTAAAGACAAATTTTACTAATATTGCCCAATTTCACCTTGTGGAGTAGAAGATAATATTTCATATTCTTACTTTTCGGATGGATTTATCTTGGCATTGGCCATGGTTTAATGTGAAATGTTTATGCATGTCTAGAGCTCTGAATCCAAATGGGACAAGACTTTGCATGGTTTATATTAATTCTCAATAATTTTAGCATATATTTGCAGAGATACTCACCCCAGAGGCCCAGACCCATGTTAGTGACGCCAATGCTAATATAACACTTGCATGTGTGGCTCCTTGTTCAGTTCTTCCATTCAACCAACAAAACATTTCTTTATCTCAAATACTGCATGAATCTTCATTTGATGGAAATTCCATCTTGTTCATCTGTCAATCTTTTTTTGCTTGAACTTGGTGCTTAATGTATGAGTCCATTTTGAGTTCACCTTACTGCAGGGAGGCGACAGGAAAGATGTATTTTTCTATCAAGCTGATGATCAACACTACATACCACGAGCTCTTCTTATGGATTTGGAGCCCAGGGTGATTAACGGGATCCAAACTGGTGAATATAGAAACCTTTACAATCATGAAAATATATTCGTGTCAAAAGAGGGAGGGGGCGCTGGGAACAATTGGGCAAGTGGATATCATCAGGTTAACATCTATCTCTCATGTGAACTATCTTAGCAACTATATTTCTTTCTCACATCCAATGCGACTATAACTTTCTTCCTCTGGTTTTTAAACTCCTGAAAGAGTTAGGAAGAAGTGAATGGCACTGTGAACATCATCCAATGCTGATTGCCGTAATTGTGCTTTTAGCGTCGCTTGTGAACCAACTCCTTTTATGTTAACATATACTCCCTCCGTCCCAATTTAAACTTAAAAAAAATTGGATTCAAGAATTAAGAAAAAGGTGATGTGTTGTGAGTGTAGATGGTTTGGTAGGAGAGAGAAAGTGGGGTAGGGAATAGTTAGTGGGTAATTGTTGTGAGTATGACCAGTGTTCTAAAAATCGGGCTAGGCGGCCGCCCCCTTCCGCCCCGATTTCCTTCAAGTTGGCCATATTAGTCGCCGGGAGGATTAGGTGGAGATTAGGCGGCGACTAGGCGTTCTTGGCGGTCCAAGGCGGGCTCGGCGGTCACCGGAAAAAGTGATCGGCGACGAGATAGAGAAGGAGAAAAGAGACAGACGGTCGGAGTAGAGAAAAGTGAGGCCGCAAGAGAAGAGAGAGAGAGACACAGAGAGAGAAAGGGTTTTTACCTTTGTTTAGATCTGTTGGGGGAAGAAAGAAAAAGATAGCAAATGGAGGTGATGGAGTTGAGAAAACTGGAAGGTCGTGGGGTGCCGGCGCTTTGATGAGAAAGAAGAAAGGAAACAAATAAACGAAAAAGAAAAAAGGCTGTGTAGGGTTAATGAGGTAGGGTTTTCTTAGGAGGGAGATGGTGGGCCTCATTTGAAATTATATTTGGGCTTAATAAAGATGGGCTGAATAAATGAAGATGGGTTGAGTTAATGGATAAGAGTTAGTGTATAAATATGTACCTTACACTTTTGAAATATCATAACTCTTAGTTTTGATTTATATTTTTTAATAAAATAAGTTATTTTTGACAAATAAAAATTATAAGTGGCAATATTTCTTGATAAATATTTATATATATTTATATATTTATAAAAAAATATTAAAAATCCGTTAATTTCTCGGCCCCGCCTAGGCCCCTAGGCGCTAGGCCCCCCTTCCCCGCCTAGCGCTTTTTAGAACACTGAGTATGACATGTGGGGCCCACAAATAAAGAAGTATAAAAAATTTCCTTTTGAGGTTTTGAAGTTTAAAATGGGACACTCAAAATGGAAATTTTTGAAGTTTAAACTCGGACGGAGGGAGTATGTGTCTTAGTGCCTTAATATAAATGGAAGACACTCACTTATTATATTAATCAACATTTGATAATGTCATGTGATAGTATCTAGCGTCTCATTTCAAACTTTTTTGATTTAACTTACTCATTGTTGCTTGAGCAGGGTAAGAATTTTGAGGAGGATTTAATGGACATGATTGATAGAGAGGCCGATGGAAGTGATAGTCTTGAGGGATTTGTTTTATGCCATTCAATTGCTGGGGGGACAGGCTCAGGTTCTCATTCTTTCTTCTAAAATTTCCAGTGTGGTATATGTATTTCTATTAGTGGTTACAACATTGTTAAAACTTAAAACCTAAATGATGAATGAGTAATTTATTTGGTTTTAATTGAAGCCATATATAACAAAAACTTGAGGTTTAAAATCATGCATTTCCCTCGTAATTAAGCTCAATTCACTGTAGATATTTGAAATAATTTATCCACAAACATTTCGCCCTATCACCAGTTTATAAACGATTTCAACATGATAGTATGCTTATCCAGGCATGGGTTCGTATCTGCTGGAGACGTTGAATGATCGCTACAGCAAAAAACTTGTTCAGACCTATAGTGTTTTTCCCAGCGAAAATGATGTGGTGGTTCAGCCGTACAACTCCCTTTTGACACTCAAGCGACTTACGCTTAATGCTGATTGCGTAGTTGTTCTTGACAATACTGCACTTAATAGAATCACTGAGGAGCGCCTTCATATCAAGAATCCTTCTGTTTCACAGACAAACTCTTTAGTCTCTACGGTTATGTCAGCAAGCACAACCACACTTCGTTATCCAGGATACATGAACAATGACTTGGTTGGCCTTCTTGCTTCATTGATTCCAACACCAAGGTGCCATTTTCTAATGGCAGGATATACACCGCTGACTGTGGAGCGTCAGGTAAGATTTCAGTACCTTGTGTTCTTTATAATTTTTGGCATACGCGTGGTCATAGTCATTCTGCAATTGGTACATTTTTTATCATATTCTTATGCTAATCCAATTTGAGAAGTGATATGCTTCGTCGCTACAAAATTTTCTGAAGAATTTATGGGCCTTACAACTTCTCAAATTGCTTTTGATTTATAAATAGAAAGAAAATTAAGTGACTAATGTTACTTTTTTGCCTGTTTCCTTAGTAAGACATCCATTCGTTCTTTCTTTTCCTCAACCCAATTGGTCTAAAATTACAGTTATATTCTTGAGGTAATGTTGGAATTTCTAACTCTGGGCATCATAAAGGCAGGCACGTATAATCTTACTGCATTCTATACGAGAGAAGAAGTAGATGTAGGAATTGCGAATTAGTGAAAACACATCTTACTGTAGAGTTAGCAAGTAGCTCGCTAGTGGCAGATAAGAAGGAAAATTAGCCTCGCCTCTTTCTCGAGGAGTTTTTTCTTCTTCAGAGAACTGATACAAATAGTTTTACTGTCTAACTATGTGAATAAGCATTAATGATTCTGTAAAAATGGATCAACACTCTGACACCGATGAGTTCTTTTGCAGGCTAATCTGATTCGTAAAACTACAGTCCTGGATGTGATGCGAAGACTTCTTCAGGCAAGAGCCCTAAAAGTTGCTTTGATTTAGCATGAATCAGGGAGTAACCTGACCGTGCTTTGTTTTGCAGACCAAAAATATAATGGTTTCCTCTAATGCTCGAACCAAGGAGGCTAGCCAGGCCAAGTATATATCAATTTTAAACATCATCCAGGGAGAAGTTGATCCTACTCAGGTAATTTTATTTCTATAAACAATTGCCTCTTTACTTCGTTATAGGTGTGGTCAGCTTCCTGAAGCATACATGCTATAGCATTATTAATAAAATGACATACTAACTTTTATGTAGGAGGGCTCTTGTGGCTTTATTATAATATTTTGCTGATGCTATATTACATGGTTGAGATAGATTAGTTTATGGTTCAGGTCCTTCAGGATGTAACTCTCAATGTTACTAGGGATCACTTTCTTGTTAAAAATGGTAGAAATATTAGGTGTCCGAAAGAACTATAGAAGTAGTAAGAAGCTCGGGGTATCTGGCGGAATAATTGAATTAAATAAAAGGATAAAATTGTAAAAACATCTAAGATAATTTTCCCTTTTCAAATCAAATCCCTTTTTCTGGACATCCTAGAAAGGTACCTGGACTATTTTTGAGGGAATCATTATGATGAGAATACCAAATAGTAATTGTTAAATAATAACTAGAAGGTCGCCTTACTAATTTGTTAACCAAATAGACCAGTATCTGTTATTTAAAGAAGGAAAACCATTTGTCTTACTTTAGATAATATGTAATGAAATGCACAAATAAACATGGTAATCTTAGTAATAATCTCACATTTAAATAAACTTCACATATATTTTTGTTCCAAGAAATTGTAATTGTGATAATTATATATACTAATTGTCATTCTCGGGATTTCTTAGGTGTCTTGTGATATAAATATATTGTGATATAAATATATGGTGATCTCAGATGAAACCTATCAATACCTCCTTTTACATTGTCCGGTTACTTGGAAACTTTAAATTAATGGGATGGGCATGTTTTTCTTGATTCGTGGATGCTTTGTTTGCACTTCACAGTCCAATATCTTGAGGGTTGGGGGATGGACGAATAAATTCTTTGGCAACATTTCTTAGGTTCTGGGGTATTTGGAGGGAGAGATTCTCATATTTTTGGGGCAGGCCCTTACTTTCTCTCGCTTTTGAGTCAGAATACCTTTTTATGCTTCTTAGCCTCTCAGTAAGCTTTAATTCTAGGTGCTTTTCCAAAAGTAGCCCATGCTGTCTTTTCAATGGATTGGATACCGGTTCTTTATATTGTTTCAAAATTTCCCCACCTTTTCCTTTGTTATGTTTCAGTGAATGGTTTGTTTAGTTATTCTTTTATTCAATGTGCATTCTTTTTTTTTTTTAATTGATAACATGGATATTCCTACCTTGATCTAATGCCCCCCACCCCCACGGGATTTTTTTTTTATATAAGAAATAACATGAGAAATCATTGAAAGAGAGAAGCAAAATCTGGATAAAACAGTACTCCCTCCGTCCTGAAATGATCTTCCTACTTTTTTTGTTGTTAATACGGAGATACTTTGAGCAATAATTTTAGGTTAGTTGAATTATCCTAGTGAACATCTAAAAACTGTTATTGATAGTATTTACAATGGTGTATCAATAACAAGTTTTAAATTTTCATTAGGATAATTAAATTAACCTAAATTTATTGCTCAAAGTACCTTCGTATTAACAACTAAGAAAATGGGAAGATCATTTCGGGACGGATTCCGTTATTTCGGGTCTAAACAGAAATGTTGGCTGTATTTTCCTTCATCAAGATGATTACGGAAAATTTGCTTTCTGGTCGTCTTACTTTCTGCGGCATCTGAACGAAGCATTTTCAACCTTCTGTTTTGTAGTTTCTCCCCCAAAAAATGGTCTATTACATAGCAGTCTTAGTTTCTGTATAAAAATTTAGTAAGATTTTTGTTGACATTTCTAGATGAGGAATAATCAACTCATTCACACTTGATCTTGAAGCCATAGTTATCAAAAGCGCACCTAGGCTCCGGGCACACCTTTTGCGCCTTGGTGCGCTTTGGCCCTTTAGTAACTATGGGACGCACCATAGTTATCAAAAGCGCGCCTAGGCTCCGGGCACACCTTTTGCGCCTTGGTGCGCCTTGGGCCTTTAATAACTATGCTTGAAGCAGAACTGCCTACCCAAAAATGATGATTACAAAGAAGGAAAGAATAATTGGTGGATGAGGCTCCTGTCATTGCTGGATCATGGAATTGTCCATCTAATAGATTAACCTCGATAAGACTTGATCGTGATGTACAAAAATATTTGTTGATGCCTTTTTTTTTTTTTTTTGTGAAGTAGAAGCCTTACAAGAAGATTACATTAGAAGATTCCTACTTGGACACATAACTTCCAATAAATACTGCTGCATGCAGTGTTACTGCTACATGACTATTTGTGGCAGCATTTGCTAATGTTATGCTGAAGCAATTAAGTGGACTTGTTACCGGATGAAGGTTGTCATAGTGCTCTGTAACTTCCTGATGCTGCATTATGATTTTCCTGTTTGTTTTTTCTCAGGTGCATGATAGTTTACGGAGAATACGTGAAAGAAAGCTTGTCAACTTCATCGAATGGGGCCCTGCAAGCATCCAGGTATTCCCTTTGTCGACACATTGGTTTTTCATGTATGAATCAGTTTTATTGTGCTTTTGTTTGAAATGATGCGATTTATTTTTCTTCTTTACTGAGAGCAGGTTGCCCTATCAAGAAAGTCTCCCTATGTTCAAACTTCCCACAGGGTAAGATTCTTTTGTTTATAGACTATATTTCACCTTTTTGTTTTATCTTTTATTTGTTGCTTTTTGCATGTAAGATCATGATTCTTATGCAACATAATTAGTGCTATTGAGAAGTTCATCAAAATTTGTGAAAGAAATAACTCGTTATTTTACACGTTTAGGTCAGTGGTCTCATGCTAGCAAGTTATACTGGAATTCGGCATTTATTCTCCAAGGTTTTGAGCCAGTATTCTCTCTTGAGAAAGAAGCAAGCCTTTCTTGACAAGTACAGGGGATTCCCATTGTTTGATGTAAGTCACCTCCTCAGTTTTTTTTTGTTTTTTTTATTTACCTTTTCTTTTTCTTCTCTTTGAGATCATTAGTATTCTGAGTATTTTTGACAAGCTTTTGATATACTCCCTCCGTCCGAGAATGATCTTCCTACTTTTTTCGCCATAACTTCGAATGAACTTTGAGCAATAATTTTGGGTTGATTTAATTATAATAATGAAAATCTAAAACTTGCTATTCATACACCATAAACAATACTATCAATAACAAGTTTTAGATTTTATTAGGATAATCAAATCAACCCAAAATTAATGCTCAAAGTTCATTCGTAGTAGCGGCCAAAAAAGTGGGAAGATCATTTTGGGACAGAGGGAGTAATAAACTTTCTTCAAACTTTGGAAGCTAACGTCCACTAATACAAAGTGAAATTTTTGTTAAATTACATGTCCTGGTATTATGTTTTACATTACGGTGGAATACTTTTAGGACATGGAGCATTACCTACATGATGTTTACCCAATTATTACTTCTAGGAATATTTCTTAGTGCAAATACTATTACCTCTCTACATTACTGTATCCGACTGTTAGTATTGAACATCCATAATTTGCCAGCAATAGTCTGCACTGAATCATTAAGCAAGATATGCCGCGTTACTAGATAATCTATAAGATGTTAGACATGCCAGTCTTTACTTTGGCTTCACTTGGACAACTTTTGCTTTCCTAAGTATCAGGCCGAGGTCAGGGGACTACCATGCCGATTGATTTTGCTTTGGATGATCTAACACTTATTTTGCTACGATTTCTTTTCATATATGTATTTGTCACCTTTTTGATTAGTATGTCATCTCATCATGCTGTTGTAATTTATAAAATGCTTAAAATCTTATAGCTTGAATTTATTGTGCAATTTGTGCAGAATAACGATCTCTCTGAATTTGACGAATCTAGAGATGTAATTGAGAGTTTGGTTGATGAATACAAGGCATGTGAATCGCCTGATTACATTAAATGGGGAATGGAGGTATGCTCAATTCACACATTTTTTTTTTTATATTGTGGTTCATGTTTGACCTTTGCTAAGGAATCATTGTGTTTTGCAGGACCCAGACCACATGCTAACAGGAGAAGGAAATGCTGCAGGAACAGTGGATTCTAAGTTAGCAATCTGAGTGACAAGTATGTTGCAGTCACCGCCTCTTAACATTGGTTACTTCCTGACTGAACAGATGCTTTTGTTAAACAATGCCCACCATATATGTGTTTCTTGCATCCTTTACTTGTTAGATGTTATGTGAACTGCCTCGGTTTTTTACCATACTTTGCTGTCACAACCAGAACATATTTACCTCAGCATTGATTTTCAACTATACTTAGCTCTCATGATCAAGTCCATGACCTCACATTCTCTTCGGGTACTTTTCGATCTCGTTATTCCAATTGGCTTGACTATTAAAATTCATACCAGTGGAGATATGTGGTTCCCTTTTCCAAACTAGTATTCTTGAAAATAATTTGAAATTTGCTTAATTTTTTATTAGTCTCTACTAAGAGTTTGTCAATCAGTAAAGAGACTCTTGTGTATATGCTTGCAAGTTAGCTGCTTTTTCAGTTTTGTGAATTATGAGTACTATTTAAGCTATTACAGATTCAGATCAGTTCTTGTCACGTCACAGTTCATGTGTCACGGAGCAAAACTGTGTTTATGGTAGATGCGCTTATACTTAGATCTTTCAACTTCCGCTGAAGAGAATTCCTTCCGTTAGATTGCTTGTGTGAAAGTATTGGCAGTTTTTGGTTATAAAACCCTAGACGGACCCCTTCTCATCTGTTTGGCATGTTCGTTGATGCTAATTCTCTGTTAGGCCTCGAGCATTGAACAATTAAATGAAGTTTCTTTTACTAGGAAGGGGTAGTAAATAAGAACAAGCTCTATGGTAACCTTACGATAGAAACCTGAATGCAAATAAAGCTATGGACATAACTCCCTGGAATCAACCAAGATTCTAAAGTTGCATTACATTGTGCTTTTGCATCTTGAAAAGTTCTAAAAACGACTACAACTATTTGTTATTAATTCAGGAAAGAAGCATAATTCGTATCCAGAGTTTGATTGAGTTTGTTGGGGTTTTGCACCAGTAGTAAATATTGTCTCAAGTGCTTCTAAATTCATTCAGGAAGTTAAATTTACCTCTCAACCCGGACTTAATTAAGCTCACGTTCAACGATATCTCATTTAACTAATCGTTGTAAGTGAGTAATCGTTGATACCCCCTCCGTCCCAAATGATCTTCATACTTTTTTCGCTGTTATTGCAAAGGAAGTTGAGCAATAATTTTAGGTTGATTTAAATGTCCCAATGGAATTCTAAAACTTATTATTGATACATCATCAACAATACTATCAATACCAAGTTTTAGATTTTCATTACGACAATTATATCAACTTAAAATTATTGCTCAAAGTTCCTTCGCAATAACAGCAAAAAAAGTATGAAGATCGTTTTGGGACGGAGGGAGTATTATTTATTGACGAAATTCCATTTACATTATACATTTCTTTGTTGACTGACAATCATGTTGCATCATCTTGCTTGCATGCCCAAACATGGTTTAGTACTACAATTATTCTCTTCTTTTGATGCTTTTCAACTTGAGCATGGCTAAACTGCTACTTTGAATCTTCTATCGCAGGTGTGTTAGGGGTATATCAGATTGAAGATTGTACATTGGTTTGTGTTTATATGTGAGTTTTTGACTTATTAAACACGTACTGTCATCCTTTTAGAAATATTTTGATATATTCTCTTGTTTCTTTCAGTTTCCATAAATTATGTAAACAACACTCAAGTTAAAGCTTTCCCAAATTTTATACTCCCTCTCCCGGAAAGTTAGTCCCTGTTTTTTCGTTGTTATTACAAATGAACTTTGAGCAATAATTTAAGTTACTTTAATTATTCAAATGAAAAGTTCACAACTTGATATTGATAAACCATTATAAATACCAATTTTTTTGATTCTCATTAATTAAGATAATCAAAAGTAGCTTAAATTATTGCTTAAAGTTCATTTGTAGTAACCACGTAAAAAGCGGGACTAACTTTTAGGGACAAAGGGAGTATCAATTCCATACTTTATTTTTAAGGAATACTCTAAACATAGAGAAATGATGGTCACTGGTGAAGGCCAGCCAGCCATGGTGCACCAGGATTCAGTTAATTGCGAGGTTGTCTTAATTGGAATTTGTGGCTATTAAACATATGTTTGGATGCTTTGTTGTCCACATTCTAACTTTGCTACCTGATTGTCATTTGATTATAACAAGACATATATTCGATGTTAGGCATTCTCTCAGTTGGTTTTAGACTACACTCCCTCCGTCCCAAATTGATACTTTTTTTATACATTTTAAGTTTAAATTGTAAGTTTTGATAATTCAGTGATTTTGAAGCGTTTGATTTTGGAAATGAGAATAAAAAAGAGGAAAATTACTATCATTTATTTTAATATTTTAAGACGGAAGGAAGGAGTAGTAGTTGTACAGAATTCTTTGCACTGAAAATTGTGTATGTTTGTGTGCGTGTGTTTTGGGGGATGATTGGGTTGCATGTGCAAGTCATAGTGGGAGGAATGTCCCTCTTATCTGTAAGAACCTTTGAAATGTCTGCCAACCTCACCATGGGTGTAGTGTAGCCAAAAATCTGGACTATGTAGGTCCATCACTATCTCTTGACCACAATAATCTGCACTCACTTTGAGTTGGAGGGTTGACGTATACTCCTTCCGTCCCACCACAAGTGAGACTAGAAGTCAATTAGTGGTTAATTTGATTAAACTTTGACTAATAATCTAAATACAATGTAATAATCCTAATGAAAATTTAACAATTATTATTGTATCACCATTTATAATACTTTTAAAATCTATTTTTAAAATTTTAATCGGAACAATTATTTTTATTTAAATTATTAGTCAAAGTTTAATCATTTTGACCACTAATTGACTTCTATTCTTACTTGTAGTCATTGTTTTAAAAGACGCCCGTCTAGGCGCTAGGCGTTCATGAAACGCCTAAGTCCCGCCTAAGATATTATAACCATTTCTTAATTCTCGACCCCGCCTAAGTCCCGTTTAGACCCCGCCTAGGTGCTAGGCCCTGCTGCGGCGCCTAGCGCTTTTTAGAACTTGCTTGTAGTTTTGAGAAATTAGTAAAGGTCAAGATTTACGTACACAAATTTGGCTAGTTCATTTGCACGGGCTTGAAATGACCTTTACATTTGACTTGTTGATTGAGCGAGATTTAACCTGACCTCATCTAGCTTAAGGTCTGGATTGGGTTATATCATTATCACTGCAATGATGCATGTTTTTGTACTTTCCATTATCTTGATCAAATGCCTAGACTATTACATATTTCCCTAATCTATTAGATAGAATCTCACAGTAGTCGAACCCAAGACCTCCACTAAAGGAGGCCCTTTAACACACCCACACATACCACTGAGCTATTATAAGCTCTTAGATTCGTACTTTGATTAAGCTTCGGTTTTAACCACTTTTGTTATTTTTTTAGCCATCATACTTTAGATACACACTTATTATCCCCAAAAAATTAAAATACAATATAATAAATGCTTATCTAAAGTATGATAGTTAAAATTGCTAAAATAAAATAAAGGTGGTTAAAATTGAAGATTCATAAAAGTAAGAGGTTTAAAAATTCGATGGCCAATTGCAAATGAATGTCTTTCTACTTTCTCTTTCTAAAGAAAAAGACGGGGAGTAGATTTTTTTTTTTTTTATTATTATTATTTTGCTTTGATTTTAAAGAAGTACTACGCATAAGAAAAGAAAAGATTTACTGAACAATCTATCATATCTAACACAAAATAAAACAGATTTCATCTTTAACTTTCTAATTTTCACCATAACCCTTGCCGTTAAATCCATAAAGTAGGACTTGGTCATCAAATGAGTCAATCCGAAAAAATCCAAACTGATTGACCGTCCCGGTTTAAAATTCTTACTTTGACTTTACGCGCTTATTAAGAAACCAAAGCAAATTTAAGTCAACAATAGTAGTGAGATAATTGTCCATTCATAAAGTAAGTGGGTGAAAATAGATAGGTGAGTGATGTTTTTTTTTTTGTAATATACGAACTTTATGAGGACAAGATTGTACAACACACTATTCATACTTTTCCATTTAAAGAATAAATCAAGTAAAAACCTTAAACTAAACTGGGACATACAAAAAAAGAAGGGCAAATTGCCAATTAGTTACCTGAGTTTGTCGTCAGGTTTCAATTAGTTACCCAGTTTGTGTTTCGGTCAATTTAGTTATTGAATTTGTCTTTTTGTTTCAATTGGTGTAAAATCCGTTTGTTTGTCAAAAAACTAACGAAAATTGATGAAAAACGTAACAAATTTCTTTCAAAATTGCAATGATCACCCCTAAAGTTTAAATTATTCCATTACACCCCTAAACTAACGAATGTTAAGAGCTATCTTATTTCTAACCAACAACAATAACAAGCCCAAGTCCGGCAACCACGATAACCACCATACCCGCCTCCGGAACCACCGTAGTGCCACCATGCCCGCCATCAGAACCACCGCAGTGCCACCACGACGACCAGTGCAATCTTCAAATCAAAACCAACTGCAGATCTGGGTTTCTAAAACATGAACAAACCCAGAGCGAACCAACCCAGATCAAAGAAATCAGCTTAAAAAAAACGCAGAAATCAAAAGCAAATGAAACAGAGGAATCTTGAAAGTGAACTGGATTTAGAAATTATTTCAATCCAATCTATTTATTTTGAAAGAAATCAGCTTAAAACGCAGAAATCACCACATAATTAGACAAAAATCAAACCTAGAATTGGGTTCAAAAAAAAAAAAAAAAAAGGAACAGATCTGTAAAATGGTGTCGGCGTCAACGGATATCGGCAACGGCGTCGGCGACCTCGGCGGAACACGGCAACGGCGTCAACGGCTACCTCAACGTTCAACGACCGAACTGATCTCACCTGGGCCTCCTCCGATTTGAAGCCAATCGCACGGAATTCGCCCGATTTGATGGAGTTTGGCCGGAGAAGAAGCTCTTGCCGGCGGGGACTTGTTTTGGTTGGTTCACCGTGTACACGTTGATGAGTTGGCGGTCCCTCCTTGGCTCATCTTTGCCGGAGTCGGAGAATTTGACGGCTGCGGAGGGAGAGGCCGTGGGCTGGAGAGAGGGAGAGAGAGAGAGAGCGTATTTGTTAACGATTGGAGGGGGGAGGGGAGGGAGTATATTTTTCTGGAAAATTTATAAGGGTGAGGCAAACTGAAATAATATAAACTATAGGGGTGATCATCGCAATTTTGGTAAAAGTTTGTTACATCTTTTCATCTATTTTCGTTAAGTTTTTGACGAACTAACTAATTTTAAACCGAATTGTAACAAAAAGACAAATTCGATAACTAAATTGACCGAAACACAAACTGGGTAACTAATTGAAACTTGACGACAAACTCAGGTAACTAATTGGCAATTTGCCCAAAAAAGAAAGTAGAACCTTAAACTCTGTCGACAGAGGGAGTAAAACAGTAAAACCCTGTCGACAGAGGGAGTAAAACAGTAGGGCCAATTTGGTCAATGCAGAACATGTTCTTGCCAATTGGTGCAGCCTCATTGGCCCCACAAATAAAATAAAATAAAATCTCTTAATTTACCGACAACCGGAATCCCCGCCATCTCTTTATATAAAAGTAACCTACATTAACTCCGATTCCTCTCGCCAAATATATCTCCCTCAAATCTCAGTTGGACAGTTACAAAATAAAATTCAAAAATTCTTCTTCTCCGCAGTTTTTTCTAGTTTTGAATTTTTATCGGTTTGGAATTAATGGCGGCGGCGAGGGTTTATGTGGTGGTGGTGGCGATGATAGCACTTGTGTTGGCCGTGGTGGCTCCCGGCGTGAGGGGACAGTCACCGGCGCCTGCTCCAGCTCCGGCTAGCGACGGTAATTTTACATTGTTTGGTTGAATGTTAGATCTATTATTCGTTTTGTTGCATCAATATCCGTTACTTGTTAGAGTTATTTAATATCTTCATTCTGCTTTTCTTGTTCAGTTGCAAGTTTTCAGAAATTAGCTTGAATGAGAGGTGTACTTGAATTGAAGATACTAGAAATTGTTAATTTAATGTTAAGGAGTTTTTTTTTTTTTTTTTTTGGCAATTCTAAAAATGAAGTCGATATTGAGTATCACGACATTTGTTGCACTCACTATCCTTGATAAAGACCGATTGAATTAAGTTAACATGAACAATGTTCTAAAAAGCTCTAGGCGGGCGGGGCCGAGAATTCGGACATAGTTATAATATCATAAGCGGGACCAAGGCGTTTCACCTAGCGCCTAGGCGAGCGACTTTTAGAATACTGAACATGAATATGTCATTGTATATCATTGAATTGTACACGATCTAGGAACCCTACTCTACACGGATTAGGGTTTCAGTATATATACTGAATGTATACTATTCATGATATACAATGACATATTCATGTTCAGTGTTCTAAAAGTCGCTCGCCTAGGCACCTTCTTAATGTAACTGTATCTCAGTATTTAACCAAAAAAACAAACTGCGTGTATACTATTCTTGTATTCCTACCAATACAGTCCGAACAATGTGTGCCTTTTTTCTACATTTCTTTAGTTCCTTGAGGAGGAGAAGGGCTTCAAATGATTCATTTTCCGCACTTCACATTGTTATACAAGCTACTCCCACAAGTTTCAAATTTGCTCTCTAGTACTGCCTCCGTCCCAAATAAATGTACGAAGGTGCTCATTTTGAGACATAGGTAGTATTATTTTAGTCTCATTTTATTCTGTTCAAGTTTGTTTGGCAGGCATGTAGCTGTGAAAAAATAAAGAAAAATCTCACTGTATTTATTGTGTTTGATGGAAATTCTGTTGCTGCTACTATCATTCAGGTACCACAATTGACCAGGGGATTGCTTATATGCTGATGTTTGCGGCGCTCGCTCTCACATACCTCATCCATCCCATGGATGCATCATCCTTCGGCTTCTTTTGATATAATCTAGGATTACTGAAAATCGATTACGATCTTGAAATGTTCATTATTCAATCCCACTTGAATATGGATTATTAGCTGAGTGATTTAAGTACGAAGACACGATGACGAATTTAGCATAAAACAGTTGAATTTTTCTGTTGATTTGAACACTTTATGCAATTATTGGGATTCTTTTCTTGCTTAATCATAGTGTGATTATTCTCTTACTTTTTGTCCATTTTGTGCCTCTCTCTCTCTCTATGACTACTTGTCATAGAGAAGGGAACAATTAAAATTCAAACCTCAAAACCATCAGTAAAATCTGCTCATCTTAAAATTGCATTGACCATATATCGTTTCTTTCATTTTGTGCACACGTATACAGACGCACACAAATGTTCGTTCGTGCGTTTGTGTTGTCGTGTACGTGGCGAGAGGTGAAAAGGTTTGTAGGGGTACGATAATGAGCGGATGAGGCATGGATGAGCTATGTAAGTCATGGTCTATATTCCTGGTCCCTGTCCTGTCTCAGTTCTGAGGAGGAATGGAAATGTAGATGAAGCCATTGAAAACTAATAAATCTAAAGAACTAACAATAACATGACGCCAAGGTATGCGGAAAAAAAATCTCCGATTAATTTATTCAGTGGCCAAGGAAAATACCCGAGCTGTACATTTTGCACGTTTAAACAATAAAAGAAAAAGACAATATGCCCATTATTGTTAGAAGCCTTCAAATAATACTGCAATCATTTAACGATGAACTGACCTTTATGCTACAAAAGGCAAGCTCCGCTTCAAAATTAGTCGTCAGAATGTATTTAAACTGGGATTTTACGATACCATCCCCTAGCCAATGTATAAGAAAATGTCTCGATTTTCTTGGGGAATATTGCTGTTTGTTGTCAATCAGTAGGATCTGGAGGTAAGGCCTCTCTGTCAATAATTGGATGTCTACTTTTGTAAATAGCATACTTGACAACTTCATAAAACGAGACAACTATCCCAACTGAAGGTCCAGCACGAGCAACCCGAGGGCCAACTCCTGTAAAAAGTCCTCTCAAACCTCCGTCCCTGTTATATATATAAATGTCTCGCGTCACACAATTTATGTGCTGGTCATGCAATTATAAAGAACAACATTAGGAAAACATTGGTGAGATAGATGTATATACCTCCATATCTCAACCAATGTTTGTTTTGTAGTCATCTTCAATGCTCGGACTGGATCTTTCTGAAAATGCAAATGAATTACATTCCATTAATTAATAAGAATAAAGTACTCCCTCCGTCCCTAAATGAATGTCCATTTTAAAGAAAAGTTCATCCCAATAGGAATGACCTTTTTGCCAAAAAAAAAAAAAAAACGTCTCCTTAATTATTTTTCTACTCCCTCCGTCCCAAACCCAAACTAAGGTTCTTACTTTCCTTTTTGGTTTGTCCCAGACTAAGGTTCTTAGTTGCTTTATTAACTAAAATGGACAATGAGACCCACTTGTCATTCTCACAACAAAAAATTTCTACCCACTTTCTTTCTCCTACTTTACTTTTCATACACAATATTTACTTTTTCTTAATCTTCGTGTAAAGTCAAACTAAGAACTTTAGTCCGGAACGGAGGGAGTACCAATTTATTTTCACTAGTCATTTTATACTAAATGTTTAGAAAGTGGATAAAAAGAACATTTATGCATCTTTGACGTATACTTGTATTAAAAAGTAAACATTTTCAAATTGGCCCTTGCATGAAATTCGGATATTCAATTAGGGATGGAAGGAGTAATTCAATTGTATATGGAAATATCTTTGAAGCTACATCTCCATCAATGGCGGACTCGGGAGATATTCAAAGTGTGTACACAAATTACACTGAAAGATTAATGCACAAGTTACACTACAAAAAGATTAAGGTCAACTATAGGACTCTAACCAAGACCACAAACAAGGTTAGAAATCTAGCATTTTACCCACTAAGCTAAGCATGCTACCTAGTTAAGGGGTGCACTCTGATACAAATATATTTAAAAATTGTGTGTGTATATCAGTAAATGGGGAGGTTAAGTGGGCCGACCCCAAAACATTTTGACACTAAGGCTTTGTTGGTGTTGGTTGTGTTATTGGGGAGATTAAGTGGGTGCACTTGCCCCCATTGTATTCCCTTATTTCGCCTCTTATTTTCCCCATCAATGATTTCGAATTTCTTATCCCAACTATTGGCAACTTCAGCATTTTCTTCCCCTGGAATTGTATTAAGCCTACATTTCATTGTAGTTTTTATTCTGTGAACTTCATTTTATTACACCAATATTCTCTTATGATGAGTTGTTTGACGCAAACATATTTGCTAAATTTTGTCTCCTCTTCTATCGAAACCTATTCTTGGTGTTGGGTTTCAATGAAAATTACTTGCATAAGACATATTCGATAAATATTCCATGGGCGAACCAACATAATAAACTGGCTTCCTGAAATCATTTTCTGCAAGTTACTTCCCATGATCAATGCATTCCAAATTTTCTTTGAGTGCCACATCAGACTCACGACAGCACATCCCATTACCATCATTCCATATATTTAGGCCAAGTATAGATGCAACAATTTTATACTGAAGCAGGGAAAAAGGAAGAACCTCAATCTGCCGCCTGGTCTTTGCGACGTCTAAAGGACAAGTAGCAGCAGACGCAAGGGTTCCTGCAATAAAACCGGCAGTGAAATTTGCTCCAACAACTGTAGCAGCACTAGTTTCACCACCCACCAGGCCTAGAAGTTGTCTCCTGGCCTGCAAAAGAGGAGTAAATGGGAAATTTGTAACTTTATATACTCCCTCCGTCTCAAAATGATCTTCACACTTTTTCAGACGTTACTACGAATGAACTTTGAGCAATGATTTTAGGTTGATTTAACTATCCTAATGAAAATCTAAAACTTGTTATCGAGAATATTGTTGATGATGTATCAATAACAAGTTTTAGATTTTCATTAGGATAGTTAAATCAACCTAAAATTATTGTTCAAAATTCATTCGTAGTAACGTCCGAAAAAGTGTGAAGATCATTTTGTGACGGAGAGAGTAATAAATATGAACCAAAAGCCGAAGAAACCTTGGAACTGCTACAACAAATTGACTCTTACCGGCTCAAGGGTTGACCAGCAGATTGCAGAAAATGGAACATCACGAGCAAGTTGGGCCCCCAGGCCAGTCCACAAGAACCGATAACTTTGTATTGCTGCAAAAAGAACGTTTGCGCACCAATTATACATATATAACAATGATTCATAACGAAAAGAATAGCGGATATCCAGTCATGGGGAAAAAAATATACGCCAGGGGTTGGCTAAAGATCCAATTAAATTATGCAAATTATATTAATTATACATCGCAAGATTGGCTACAAGCTTACAAATTTCAGATTATATATACGATCCCTTACAGCTTTGAAGGTTGGTTGTGCTTGTAACTGGAGTAATGACCCCAGCCAATGTCTTTAACACTCCTGGAGCCTTCGCACCAGTTTGGGTCACCTTGAAGGCCTACATAAAAAAGAAAAAAAATGCCATAAGAAGCAGGTTACAAATAGGTAAATTGCCAAAATAGAATAATCACAAGTATGTTCTTCAAATTAAAAGGTTGATGGTTTCAAGACATTATATTACACCTGTATAAAGTAAAAATGGTACTACCTCCATCCCAAAGTAAGAGTCCTACCTCTCAAATGCACGGAGATTAAGAAATGATGGAAGTGATTTAAGTGTTGTGAGTGTAAAAGTAAAGTAAGAGAGAGAATGAGTGGGAGGGAATAGTAATTTGATTGGTGTTGTGAGTATAAAAGTAAAAGTATGAGAGAGAATGAGTGGGATGAATAGTAAAGATTCCTTGCCATTTTAGGAATGTGACTCTTACTCTGGGATGTACCAAAATAAAAAGTAGGACTCTTACTCTGGGACGGAGGGAGTAGAAATTACTAATGTTTTCAATAAGAAAAACCTAGGATAGTGAAGGAGGTTTCTACACCAGACCTCACACTTTATGAAGGTAAGTTCATGAACTAAATAACAGGTACAAACAAATACCAAATTATAGAAAGGATTTTTCATACATTGCTAGGTGATATATTTGAGTAATATTCCGTAGAAGATAAATGGGACTAACTCCACGGCATTGTTAAATGACAGAATAGATTTTTTCTATCACGCACTAAAATTACAATGGAAAAGTCAACAGGGAACATATTCTTACCTGCATGCGAGTTCTTGCTAGTTCAACAGGGTAACAAGTGACACAAGCGAGTGAGCGTGCAATGGAGCCTGCAACTAGGGGGACATAAGGAGTCATACTTGGGGAATTTCGCGATGTAAATTCTTCCATATAAATGCGGAAAATGTCATAACAAGGCAAGTAGATTCCCACCTGATTGAAGTAAAAAGTGGTTATAAAAATACAAGCAAATAATATTCGATGAAGAGTTTGTACATGAACTCCTACCCACTAATACTTTAGATTCCATTGAATAAATGATTACTATAGAGACTAATAGTTAATAAGATAGATACTTACAGTGGGGACCGCCAAAGCTAAACTTGCATATGTGCCTCTCCAGAGTCGGGCAAAACCTTCCTGCCAAATTGAACTCCAACTTAAGCCAAGAAAATTACGCTTTCTCTAAATGATACATAAGATACCAATATTAAATAACCTAATATGCTGGACTAATCAGATTACAATACTGAATATTGAATATATATATATATATGTGTGTGTGTGTGTGTGTGTGTGTGTGTATACATGTATGTATGCAGTGGCGGACCTAAGGCTTTTCTTCAGCAGGTGCACAAGTTTTTAGTAAAATTTTACGTGCTTGTGATACAAATTTCAAATTATGTTACGAAATAAAAATACAATACTTTTAATAGTTATTTGTAACCATATTGTATATTTCGCTATTAACCATGAGAACGAGCGTATAGCAAGAAAACATATTTAATTTTGTCTTCATTTTTTTATAATCATGCTTAATTTATTACTCGTGGCTTCAATCCAACTTAGTTGCAGAGAGAAACCATGAAAGAGATGTACTGTATAAGTTATTTATGAAAGAACTAGTCTTGTATGCTTTGAAAAACAATTAAATTCACTATGTAATTTCATCGGAAACTGAAAAGAAAATAGTTATAAGAAGAATAATAAAGGAGAAAAATTGTACTCTTAATAACAGAAAAGGGCATAAAAAAGCCATTAACTTATAAATTAAACCAATTCACTAATATTAGTAAAAGGTAGAAAATGAACTTAACAAAGTCTCAAAGTGAAAGACATGAGTTTATTATTAAGCCCAAATTGTTAAAAGCTTTAAAAGTGAGTGCAATGGACTTACTAATAGGCCCAATTGCCCAAATTGAAGAGACAAAAAGCATTTTAAATAGAGTGCAGAAAATACAATACAAGTATTCGAACCCTGCAATCTAAGAGATTAGTTCACTGCACTAACCACCTGAACTACGCAAGCATTTTGTTTTGGTGGTGCACTTATATTAGATAATCTATAAATACAATTTTTTTCCTTCTTGATTAGGAAAATTTTGCAGGTGCACGTGCACCCCCATCGTATACGGCAGGTCCGCCCCTGTATGTATGAAGTATCCGAAAACATTGTATTGCCTAGGAGATCTCAAGCCTCATCTTATTATCAGGAAGACAATAAAATCTCTATATGGTTACAGATATGGTTAGGTATCAGAAAAAATAGCTCTTTAAGAAAGCCCAAATTCAATAACAATAAAATCAAAAAAATCAAATTGTTGGACATGTTAATCCCTCAGTATTTCAAGAACTTTGCATTAGGTAATTCTTCTAGTCTTAGTTGTTTGTATGATAGGAAATGTAAAACAACGGACCTGGCGTATAACTTTGTAGAAGACATCTAATGTTCCTTCATATTTGAGCACCCTGGACCACAAGCTGATGAAGCACGAGAAGGTGCACGGTCGCCTGACAAGAAACTTCTCACATCCGGAAGCATCTTACAGACAAAACCACAACAAGACACCATAAATCAGAATGTAAGATTACAGCATGTACTGTAAGAACTTTGATTATTTCTGTGTAAGAAAGCAAGTGCGGTTTGAATTAAGATATGGGAATCATTTTGGGGGCAATTTGAAATCGTAACATGAGTACACTTTACGGAATATCTCTCTAAGCTATATACTTTATTCACCTATGCATACTTCCAGAGCACTAGCTGTTGCACATGTGAATATACAGAATTCTCAGTTATATGACTATATGAGTAACTTTCAAACTTCTTTAGTCGAATTGAGTTGAGCATGTGAGTATTTCTTGAAACTGTACCTGGTACTGAGGACAGACACAATCGCAAACACAGTCATCTAGCCTAGATGAGTCCCAAACTCAAAATCCCAATTACTAGCAGGCCAAGAATGAAAGATAACTCTATAGAAAGTTATGGTTGGAGATATCCTCTCTTGTAAAGCTGAAGAATAGCTTTAGAGGTTTGAATCTGTAAAAAGATGAGAAGTCATTGTAATTTCGTAGGTGCTTCTTATGTCCTTTAGTATCTTTGGTTTCCCTTTGTTAAGGATGTCGAAATATTTGAGTTTGATATTGTAGTCAAAGTAAAGCTAAACAATACAAATAAATCAATCAACGTGTCAGTGTCTTTATATCATGACATCACATTGACCCATAAGAGAAAATACTCTCCAATTGTAAGGAATGAAGTCAAGCAGATGATGAAAATATGAATTCTAACGTAAACTCACTGTGTTCGTTTCAAAACATGCTGTACCACATAAACCCTGATAAGGAACACCAGCTGCCTGCGCTTGCAGCCTAGTCTGCAAAGTCAGGGAAGACACAGAACAAATAAGTTGATTATATCAGACATCCCTAAAGTTGGAAGATGAAACTCATCAACCAAATTTAGAATAAATGATGATTATGAAAAGTGTTTTTTGAAACCAATATGAATGACTACTAGCAATTAGTATCATCCAAGCAAAAACATAAAAGTAGCTTAACATATATTCAGGCCATCCAACGTCAGTAAGAAGGAGAGAGACTTTAGTGTAGAAGCAAGCAAAGAACTGATGCTGCTAATAAACACACGTGGACCTGAAAATTTGGGTACCCTCCTATAATCCCTAAAATTACAATGTGGCTTGCAGATGCACATAAATCAAAGCACCACGATGTCAGCTTCAGAACAACGAACAACCAAAGAGGTTCTAGACTCACTAAAAAAGTGTTCGTGAAACTTCCTTATGTTCAGCGATTCAAATTTCTTCTTTTTTTCTTAAATTTCAGTAATGGTGAATTCTGGGATCAGAGATCAACTAATGGGTACTCGCAATGAAAAAAATGGGTATAAGAAGGTTAGCAAATGGCTATCGTTAAAGGAAAATAGAAGAAAGCAAATGGCACGAATTTAGGACGACCTTGCAGACCTTCGAGAAGTCGATATTCAATATATGTAGTTCAAGGCACATTTAGAGAACCTTATTGAATACAATTAGCTAAGAAGCATAACTAAAACTCGAAACAAGAGCGAATAATCAGACTTAACATTTGATGAAATAAGCACATGGGCATCTTCAACAAGAAAAATCATTATTCGAATATAGCCAGCCAAAATATCCACACTTTCAAAATGCAAGTCCAAATGATACACAAAACACCCAAAACTAAGCAAAATTAAAGGAAACGAACAAACAGGTGTTCTACAAGATCAGTAAGAAACGTCATAGAACAAAGCAAAGCACTAACCTTAGCAACATCGAGAGGGTTAACAATGATCGCGAAATGAAAGCAGCACCGGCGGCGGAAAATGCCCTCTCCGGAAACCCCAATTTGAAATCGGAAACGGTTTTGGGTTGAACTGAAGACTCATCATCTCTACTACCGTCGAATTCAACTCTTGATGATGAAGATGATGTAGCAGCAGTCATCCATGAAGGCAAACCCTGCCTTGACGAGGCACTCACCATTTAAAATTGGGCGTTTAAATTGAAGGTCAGGTGTTTGAAAAGTCCTGAGCTGATATTATGCGCTTGAAAAATTGAAATTGTGTCAAGTTATTGAAGGAAGGGATTCGTGGCGTGGAACTAAGGGCGCCAAACAAAAGGGGCTGAGTGGCGTCGCTACACGTGTTTGTTCCCATCACTGCCTACGCCATTTAGCAGCCAGCAGGCAAAGTGGTCGCCGGTCAATACGAATTTGAGTTGGTCAAATTTTCTTTCACTCTTTTAAACTAGGTTAGCTCTTTTAGTTTTTTTTTTTTCATTGAATAGGGTCCTGTCTTCAGCTATTCGAGATTGGCACAACCAAGTAATGAATTAATTAGATCCTAACGTCGTTATTTTAGACGATGCATATGTAGAAAGGAATTGGTGGATCAAGCAGCAGCCAAAAAAAGGATAGCTACTCATTCCCGACCGCTTTCAGTTAGTGGGCTCGACTGACGGGACATATAAAGCCCCTTCCAATGTTGTGGCAGTGGATAGGCAACTTTTTAAAGCTGGAGTGAAGATGGCTTAAGATGCGAAAGTGGATCATGGGACGGCAGCGTGCCATCTCCTATACAGTTCTGAAAGGGGAATCGGCTCTCTCCGTTAACACCCAATCCTGCCTTGATGAATATCGTGCCCTGGGCGTTGCCGCTCATTTCCTCTTTTTATCGAGATTCATCTCATACATGAGAGGTCTCACTTCCCTATAGTAATAGTTAGTTTATTGTGTAAAGTGCTAATGTTGAAGAGGGAAATAACAAATGCAGATATAATTAGTTTCGTGAAAATTTGGGAAAAACACGTTTTTCTTATACAATTGTGAAAAATGTATTTTCAAAATGCATTGTGGTTTGTGTTGATAACTTACGCTTGTTTTATAAGAGGCTGTATCATTTTCTTATATAACCGGAGCTTGTTTTAAGAATGAGCGACAATATTTTTTTAAATAACCAGAGCATATTGAACACACTAGGACTCAACAACACTACAACAGACAAACTTTAACACTACTACTGACATTTTTTAATTATCACAGACGCTCTTTTTACATTATCACTAGTACATTTTACTCATACACGGCCACTCTTTAAACACATGGTGACACTTTTTACACACAATAGCATTAACACACAGATATTTACTAAAAGTGTACATTTGAATAATTATGAATGTCATTTTAAATATATATGAATATATACATATATATATATATATGTGAGTTCTATTACCAATGGAAATGGATGATAATTTGTATCATTTGCATTTGCAAGATATTACGATGCATATACACACTTTCAGAAGTCGAGATCTCATGTACCACTTTTGTGTGTCACTCCATGTACAGGGGCGGATTTGTGTTAGTGCTAGGTGGTGCACTTGCACCGGTCAACCCAAAAAATTTAATTTTTTTTTTTTTTTTTTTACTAAGTGCACCGCCAAATAATAAAAGTAAGCTATTATATTCTTGGTGAGTGTGTGAACTTAGAAAAAAATTAAATTTACCCACTTCATTTAAGTGACTTATTTCATTGTTTGGACAAATTGAGAGACAGAGAGATCAGAGAGAGCGCAGAAAAAAAAGAAGGAGAAAACAGGAATGCGACGACACCGACGCAATCGGCAACCTCCAATCGCAATCGG
>JAOWBW010002663.1:0-61492 GCA_026119855.1 Campanula takesimana | reverse complement strand
TTTTAAGTACTGACTATTATTTTGTATTAAATAATACATTTATTGTACCGTCCTTTAGGCGGAATTTAATATCTATCACAATATTGGACAAGGAAGGTTATTCTTGTTCATTTGGTAATAATAAGTGTGATCTTTATTTTAATTCCAAGGTTGTTGGTACTAGTACTTTGTCAAGTAATGATAATATTTACTTACTTGACACTATTCAAACAATAAATGAGTCCCATAATAATAAAAGCAAAAGTAAAAAGGCAAGTTTTCAAGTGAAAATTCTTATACCTTATGGCATAGTCGTTTGGGTCATATATCCAAAAGGAGAATTGACAAGTTTGTGTCGGAGGGAATCTTAAATAAACTTGATATTCCGGAAAAAAACTTTTGCATTGAATGCCTAAAAGGAATGTTTACAAACACTAAAAGAAAAGTATCCTCGAGAGCATCAAGTGTCTTAGAACTAATACATACGGATATTTGTGGCCCATTCCCTACCCCTTCATGGAATGGTCAACAATACTTTATTACGTTCATAGACGACTACTTCGATATGGGTACATTATTTACTTCATGAAAAGTCTCAATCTTTGGACGTTTTCAAGTCTTATAAGGCCGAAGTTGAATATCAACTTGGAAAGACTATTAAGAACGTTAGGTCCGATCGTGGTGGTGAATACTACGGTCGGAATGACGGTTCGGGGGAACAATGTCAGGGTCCTTTCGCTCGCTATCTTGAAGAGTGGGATTGTCCCTCACTACACTATGCCGGGTACGCCTAGCATGAATGGTGTAGCTGAGAGACGTAATAGAACCCTTAAGGATATGGTAAGAAGTATGATTCTTGTACTTCTTTACTTACTCATTATGGGGCGATGCCTTAAAAACCGCAACTTATATTTTCAATAGAGCTCCCTCTAAGGCTACTAATAATAAAACCCCTTTTGAATTATGGACGAATAAGAAACCGTCCTTAAATCATCTTCATGTATGGGGTTATCCAGCAGAAGTTAGGCCTTATAGGCCTAATGAGGGAAAACTAGACGATAAGACAGTTAGTAGTTACTTTGTTGGGTATGCTGAGAGATCTAGGGTCTATAAATTTTACAACCCGAAAACTAGAACCTTTTTTGAAACAGGAAATTCTAGGTTCTTTGAGGATGTTAAATTTAGAGGGAAAATTAGAAATAATTTTGAATTTGAAGAGGAAGAGGAAGAGGCATCTATTTCTATACCTCTTCCCATAGTTCCAATTGGAAATCAAGTACTTGTACCTGAAATTCAAGAGGAACATACAATTCAAAACTCCCCTATAAATGTTGGACAACATGAAAATGTGATCATGAAGATGAAATTCAACAACCTCAAAATCAGGAAGAACCGGTGCCCTTATGGAGATCCAATAGAGTAAGAAGAAGTGCAATTTCAAATGATTATGAAGTGTATCTTGCCGAGAATGAAGGACACTTAGGTTTAGTGGGAGATGAGCCTCTTACCTACAATGAAGCCATTAATAATCCTAATTCTCATAAGTGGATCAATGCCATAAATGAAGAGTTAAAATCTTTGAAAGACAACGACGTTTGGTATCTTGTTCCATTACCTAAAGATGTGAAACCATTGGGTGTAAATGGATCTTTAAGACCAAAAGGGATTCACAAGGTAATGTGGAAAGATATAAGGCTCATCTTGTTGTAAGGTTTTACTAAAAAAGAAGGCATTGTTTATAAAGAAACATTTTCTTCGTATCTTCTAAAAACTCTTTTAGGATCATTATGGCACTAGTAGAACATTATGATCTTGAGCTTCATCAAATATATGTAAAGACAGCTTTTCTCAATGGAGACATTAAGGAAACTATCTTTATGAAGAAACCAGAAATAGTGACTGATTTGGAACAAACTAATCAATTAGTTGGTAAACTTAAGAAATCCATTTATGGGCTTAAGCAAGCTTCTCGTCAATGGTACTTAAAATTTAATCAAGTTGTTCTTTCATTTGGTTTTGAAACGAATCTTGGTGAAGATTGTATATACCATAAGTTCAGTGGGAGTAAATTTATATTTTTGATCTTATATGTGGATGATAATTTGCTTGCTAGTAATGATATGAACCTTCTTAAAGAAACTAGGAAATTTCTTTCAAACAAATTTGAAATGAAATATTTTGGTGAGGCATCTTTTGTATTAGGAATTCAATTTCACCATGATCGCTCACGGGGTATTTTAGGATTATCACAAAAGGCCTATATACAAAGGTTTAGCATGCAAAACTGTAAACCACATGACACCCCTGTTTCTAAAGGAGATAAATTTAGTCTCAATCAATGTCCTAAAAATAATTTTGAAACCAAATATATGGAAAATATCCCTTATGCATCAGCAGTAGGAAGCTTAATGTATGCGCAAGTCTGTACTCGTCCAGACCTTGCTTTTATTGTTGGGATGCTAGGTAGATACCATAGCAATCCGAGGAGAGAACATTGGGTTGCAGCAAAAGAGTGATGCGGTATTTACAAAACACCAAGGACTACATGCTTACATTTACAAAATCCGATCATCTTGAGATCATTGGGTATTCCGACTCTGATTTTGCTGGATGCCAAGACAGTCATAAATCAACGTCTGGTTATGTCTTCACATTAGCCGGTGGAGCTGTTAGTACCCGACCTGAAAATGAGTTTATTAGGACTTTCCCAAATATACAAGGACTTTATAGGAATTAGAAACCTCGCAAAGACTTGTCCCGGATTCCCGAAATACCTCATGTATGACAAAATCCATCAAAATAGGTAACTTATGGTTTCCTTAAAACCATGCAGAAACCCTAGCTAAAGAATCAAGCCAGCCCGCATCTTTGGCCACGCGGCCAACATTGCCGCGCCCAAACCTGGGCCACGCGGCCACTCTTGTCACCGTCTTCAATCATGGCCAGGCGGCCAACCTTGTCCCGGATGATCTTAGCCGTCAGATCTTCCCATCAGTTTACTATATAAACTCATTCCATTCCATTGGTTTGGGGGATCCCGAGTTTGAGAGTATAAATCCGATTTTAAAGAGTTCTTAAACATTATTTTGCTCCCTAATAAGCATTCAAACACTCAAGGAGATCAAGGTTTATTTCTTGCCAACATAGGTAAGTTTTCTAACTTTTTCTTCATGTTCTTGCATCATTTTAATGTAGATCTTTTATATTCATGTTCTTACATGTTTATTCATAGTTTCTTCATATGCTTTGCATGTTCATTCATATGTTCATAATATGTTCTTCGCATGTTCTTCGTGTTCATAGATTAAAACCTTATTTATGCTATATTTAGGCTTGCGATCTTCATGTTTGCATGTTATTTCATAGCCGATGATGATTTAGGGTTCATCAACCCGAGGATGATCTAGGAAATATTTCTAAACCCTAAACTTTAGGTAATTACTCCCACGTTCAATAAATCCTCCCATGATGAATGTGATGAATGTTCATTGAGATCTCATTGATGGCATAGTCATTATTCTAGGATGTGATCATCCTGCATGTTTCTTTCTCCTCCCTCTTCATTATGCATGATCCCTATTCTCTCTCCACATTCTAATATGTGCGAACTACGCTGACCTGAGCTTCTCACATTGAGAGGAACGTAGGCAATCTTCGGATCCGGTCTAAATCACTAACACACTACATACACCGCATCATGATAGAAAGACCGATCAATTCGGGCAATAGGAGTGATAACGTCCAATATTCTTCTCTTGTTGTAATTTGACCCCTGAATCCACTAAACATGCTTTTTTCAATGTTTTGGCTATAATTAAAACGGCGTGGCGACTCTCATATTTTAATGTTACTATGAATATTCCCAATTTCAAACACACGTATTCACAGTGGCGACTCTGCTGGGGACTGCTTTGAAACTTTTTCAAACTTAGTGGGTCTAACTTTCATTTACATCATGATGTTTCCCATGTTCACACATGCACTTTACACTTTGCCATGTTTACACATGCACCTCATACTTTGCCATGTTTGCACATGCACCTCACACGTTGCCATGATTACACATGCACCTCACACTTTGCCATGTTTGCACATGCACCTCACACTTTGCTATGTTTACACATGCACCTCACACTTTGCCATGTTTGCACATACACCTCACACTTTGCCATGTTTACACATGCACCTCACACTTTGCTATGTTTACACATGCACCTTGTATTTTTGCCATGTTAATATGTGTACCTTGTATTTTTTCAATACATGTATTTTTTGTACTTCGCTATAGTACTAAGGTCAAACGAGACTTTGCTATGCTCCCTTGTACATTCTTATCCTCTTCTCTCTCTCTTGCATTGCATTGCATCATTCTAACATAAAAAAAAAAACTTCTCTTTTTTCTCCTTAAAAGGAATTAGTTTCTTGCCACAACACTACCACTAGTCCGTGTCAGCACTGCACACGTCCCTATCACCCGGAGTATTCGATGTGCGGGAATTTGTGCGCTACTGCCGCCCTTTTTTCGAGTCACTCATCTACTCCACTCACTGTGTATGTTCCGCGAGCGGTGAGAACCTTTTATCCTACCCGTGTCAACCCACACATAGAGATTAGGACACTCCTTAGACCAACCATTTAGGATGTAAATAAATGCAAACTTTTCGCAAAATAAAATGTGCATTGCATCTAGGCGACCTCTAAGGTCCATCGCTCACCCCTTGGGCCATCTATCAAAATTCCTCATCTTGGCCTATCTAGGTTACCTACCCATCATTGCGATCCATTTGGGTCTACCCTTCATCTCGACCCGCTTTGGTCAAATCCCACCATCCTTTGGCCTCTTAGGACAACTTTATCTACCTTTGACATCCTAGGTCAACCTTTGACCCCCTCAGTCAACATTATCACCCTTTGACCTCTTAGGTCAACCTTTGACCTCCTTGGTCAACCCTATCACCTTCGACCTCCTAGTCAACTTTTGACCCACAGGTCAACTTTATCCGCCTTTGACCTCTTAGGTCTACCCTTGACCCCCTTGGTCAACCCTATCGCCTTCGACCTCCTAGGTCAACCTTTGACCCCATAGGTCAACCTCATCCTCCTTTGACATCTTAGGTCAACCTTTGACCCCTTAGGTCAAACTTATCCACCTTCGACCTCTTAGGTCAAACCTTGGACCCCTTAGGTAAACTTTATTACCCCTCGACCTCTTAGGTCAACCTTTGACCCCTTAGGTCAACCTCATCCGCCTTTGACCTCTTAGGTCAACCTTTGACCCCCTAGGTCAACTCTATCATTTTTGACCTCTTAGGTCTACCCTTGACCCACTAGGTCAACTTTTTCAACCTTTGACCTCTTAGGTCAACCTTGACCCCTAGGTCAAACTTATCCGCCTTTGACCTCTTAGGTCAACCTTTGACTCCCTAAGTCAACCCAATCACCTTTGACCTCTTAGGCCAACCTTTAACCCCTAGGTCAACCTTATCCACTTTTGACCTCTTAGGTCAATCTTTGATTCCATAGGAGAACCCAATTACCTTTGACCTTAACCCGCTTAGGTCAAACCGTCATCTTGACCCACCTAGGTCATTTATTTGACCCACTGTTGTCCAGACCAACCTAGGTTAACCCGTCTCGACCCGTTTAGGTCCACACCCCATCCTCGACCCATCTAGGTCAACTTGTCCGTCTTAGGTTAAAACTACCCCTTTACCTTTGACCCATCTAGGTCAATCCTTGGCCCGCTTAAGTCAACTTACCCGTCTTGAATCAATCTACCGACCTTCAACTAGGTCAATCCCTGACCCATCTAGGTCAACCCGCGACCCGCTTAGGTCGACTTACCTATCTTGGATCCATCTAGGTCAATCTCCAACCTTCCTTGGTCCACCAACCCGAATAGGTCAACCGTAGATTCGCTTAGGTCAAACCATGTCTATCCCGCTTAGATCATCCCATAGGCAACCCGCTACAACCCGCTATCTTGATTCATTCACCATATAGGTCAATCCAACCCTTCTCATTTAGGTCGACCTATCCTTTACCCATCTAGGTCAACCCCACCATCATCGACGCATTCTAGCTTGAACCACTTCTTGTCTTAAACCTTAGGTCAAACCTTAGGTAAAATTTAGGTCAAACCTTAAGTCAAACCTTACCCGATTCCTATAGGTCTTCCTCACCCATGCTTGACCAAGGACCGAGTCATCTCCCTCTTTTTTGACCCATGTGGTCATCTCTCACCTATTTTTTAAAGTCTAACTTGACTCGAACTACGGCGACCTGAGCCTCCTATTGTGTGGGACCTCTCCCTCATGGTAAGGGGAACGTAGGCAACTTCGGCCCGGTCAAACTTTCAAATTTTGTCAAAAATGCATTTCAAAACGTGGAGACCGACTCTTTTCCAAAAGCGATTGTATAACGATGCCTTATCATTAAATATGAATCTAATTTAAATTCAACGACCTAATTCATCTACAACCATTACAGAATCCTGCATCATGTCGGCTGCAAGGAACATCGAAGTTGCAACTGAAGCTGCTACCCAAGATCCCGAGACAATTCTCTACACCGGTACTGCTCTCAGTAAGCAAGCATCCCACTACGAAGCCATCCTCGATGAACAAGCAATCCACTTTAAGGCCATTCTCAACGAGCAAGCAACACACTTTCAGAAGGAGATGCATAAGACCCTAAGAAATATCGAGAGGCGCCATTTGTCTGACATTCGTGGCGTTTATGATTACCTCAGCCGAGTTCTCCCTCTTGCTCAATTTCAACACCCGTACGCTCCTCAAATGTACGGGCCGCCACAGACTTTCCCCGTCGGGATGCCTCCTATGACTACTCATCAACAAGGGGTACCGGTACCTAAATCACCCTCAAAGACAGTTCGTGAAAGGAAGGACGAGCACGAATTCGACGACTTGGGTATGCCATTAGCCAAATTCTTCAAAGGTTTGGTTCGAGCCGGAAAGTTGGCTCCTCTACTCAACTATGAACCAAACAGGGTAAGACCAGACTTGGATCCCTCCAAATACTGCAAAATACCACCAGTACATTGGGCATGACACTGAAGGTTGCCTCCAATTGAAAGGAAGATCCAAAGCCTCATTGATAGCGGAGCCATCACCCGCGATAGGAATGCATGGGGTGAGCAATGTCCAAACAAGAAAGAGCAAACTGGGGCTACCTCCTTTAAATAATAAATAAAAAGGGTTATTCAGTCTTCGTAGGTTCTAAAGTGTCTTTAGTCAAAAGTCTACCTTGGACTATTTTTGTTTCTTTAGTAAAAGTCCATCCCGGATTAGTCGTTTTTCTTTCAAATAATAAAAGAGTCTTTATTTCTTTTCTCTCTAGACTTGAGACATAATCTTGCATAAATCAATAAAATTGTCTTATTCACCATCTTCACTTGATTGCTATATCTTTATATGATGAATTAATCTTAATCTTACTCATTAATGACGACTCATTAAAAGGTAAATGGACCCACTAACCATTCACATAACTAAGTACACAATTAGTCTCAAGATAACAAATGCTTTGACCAATTGGGATGAACGAATAACTTTCTCTTCTCTCTACATTCTACCCCCATACACTCTCTCTACACACTCACCCGTTGTACACCCTTCATGTACACTCTCTATATACACCTTCTCCCATACACTATCCTCATACGCCTCTCATCCCACCATTAGACCCCTTTTCCATACGGTCATGACAAAGAAATGGACTGCGGTTGCTCATCATCAAATAGACATCCATGCTGCCACAATTTAAGGGGCTGTTTGTTCCCTTCATAAGTACTACATGCCGATACACCGGGGCTGTCCGTATCCCATCGCAAATATAAAAGGAATGTACGAGGTCATTCATGCCATTAATAGGTGCACGTGATAATCCGATGGAGCTCTACCAGTGAAGATCAAGGGGCTAAGATGCCCGCCGCCAGCAAAAGGCCGCTTGAACTATAAGGAGGCTACCTCCCAATCGAGAGAGGCGAAAGAAAACTAGGGGCTCATCTTGCCCAATGTTTCATGTACAAATGTATATTATATAAAAAAGGGGGGGGCTCGCTAGGTTGAACCCAAAAGGGCGACCTAGGCAAAAGTTAGAGCATTGCACAAAAAAGAAGCCCCGCTAGGTTGAAACCCGAAAGGGCGGTCTAGGCAAAAAAAGGGTGTGCACAAAGAAATAAAGAAAAATAGAAGGGGCTATCACCATAGAAAAATAAAAGTCCCATTTCTTTTCACTTCAAATGTTCTATTTTTCTTCTTTCCCCACAAAGAAGATTAACACTGTAGCAGTAGCCCATGACATCTAGAATGGAGCAAGCCACCGCAATGAGCTACAATGATGCAGCTTGCCTCGACAAGGAACAACTCACCTCAGTTAAACGAACCTCACACCTCTAAACTCAACCCCAACTTCATCATCATCCGGCCTCCCCCGAACTACGCGGACCTGAGCTCCTCACCTTGAGGAGAACGTAGGCAACCTCCGGGTTCGGTCCAAATATACACAGCCCACCTTGAGCCAATTTCCTTTCTCTTCTCTCTTCCCCATATATTTCTACTTCTGATCTCTTCACTCGCAATTGATCAAAACATTTATTAATTTGAGGCTACTTGTTTACCAATTAACCATAACTCATTAACTAATCAACGAGATCCATTCTCGAGCAATCAAATGAGAACCTTGAATAAAACAATTTTCAAATGTCTCGACAAGTCTTCTGTTCTACAATCTAGGAAAGAGCTAAACACTTACTTTCTGTCAAGCAGGGGCTTCCTCCCTTTTGTACATATATACACTCAGTTGTCCAAAGAGTCAAAATGTGAGTACTATCTCTCTCTCTCTCTTACTCTCCCCAAAATGCCCCCGCATGTTTTCATACAATTCTTTTTCTTTTTTGGAGTCGACTGAATGATTTTTTTATTTTTTTTTTTTAAAAAAATATTGACGCAAAAGAGATGCCCGCTAGATTGAAAACCCGCAACGGCGGTCTAGGCAGAAAAAAGGGTGCGTCTTAAAAGAGGTAGGATACTCCACTCTACGTAATTGGGGCTTCCCTAACAATAAAGGACAGACCATAAGGTTTCTCAAAGAATCCCGGGGCTTCATCAAGCACATACTTAGAAGAAGAGGATTCCTCATCATCAAGCTCGATGTAGGATTTCTCAAAGGAGGGAGGATACCCATTCATCAAGCTAGAGCGTCCCCAACAAAATGGGTTGACTACGAGCTTTCTCGGAGAACACCGGAGCTTCAACAAGGAAGGACATCCCTCATCGCCGAGCTCGGCACATGACAAACACTTTGAATTTGTTAGAATCATAACTAATTATAAGGCATCTTTATAAAATCATAACACTTTCAAAAGTATTCTCTTCCCTGACACTTTGTTTATAAACCCGCACTCTCGGTCTCCACAAAATTGTAAAAACATCCTCGATCCATCTGAGACCCATCTCCGTGATTCTTGAGTTGACTTGGTCCTTTACCCTATCTCCTAAACTTTAGGGAACCCCTAGGCCTAAACCCTAAACTCTCTACGTACCAATCTTACCTGATTCAAAACTTTAGGTCCCGCACCTACCCGGTCAGTCTTACATAGGTTACACCATAACCCCTTAGCTCGACCCTCCACAAGTTAGTAGCGGGACTCCTAAAGCTTTGAACCAGTCTTATCCAAAACCTCAAGCCTTAAACCAGTCTACCGAATCCAAATTCTTAGAATGACCCATTAGGTCCTGAACCTACCGGTCTCGAGTCTACCTGATCTCTTAGATCCCAAACCTACCAATATATAATCATCCTTACCTTGTCCAGACTATGTCTCCCTTATCCTCTTAGGTCCAACCTCTTAGGTCTACCAAGTCTAACCTGTTGAGCGATCCCTTGGATCCCAAGACCATTCGAGTCTACCAAACTTATCCTTGAAGTCCATAATATGTCTGATCCATACCTTAGGCCTCAACCCCTAAACCTTTAGGTCACAAGACTTTCTACCCTTTAGGTCTCTCACCTTACATCTCCACCCTTTGGACTCTTTAATTCTCAAGCCTACTTGGTCCGACTAAAAGCGACACATCTACGTCTCCCGACTCCCGTCATGTCCAAGTCATGACCCTGCCACTCTTAAACCTACCAAGTACCAACCTAGTGTCACCCATTAGCCTAAAAAAACTTCCTAGTCTGACCTTCAACCCCTTAAGGACTCTAACCTACTTAATACAAGCCGAGACCAAACCTCACCACCTGCGCGATCCTCTCCTTAAACTCTTTGGATCTCAAACCTTTCTCCCCCACTAGTCCAAACCTCAAACGTGCTCGAACGCATAGGACCTCCCGCGTACCGTGATATGCCATAAAGATATCAAAACCCGTCCAGTCAAGACTCGTGCGCTTAATGCCTATGGTCCCATACCAAACCCACCTTCGCAATCGCCGAACGAGCTTGGTCATGCGCAATGACCTCCGAGACAAACTTAGGACCTAAGCATACCCAATCCAACTTAGGTACCTATTGTACTCGAGCAAAGTCTTGGACACTCAATCCCTTTACCTAAAGCGCCAACATGGTCACATATCCAGACCCATTTCTCGCACATGGCTCACACCTAGCACACCTTAGGGCCTAAACCCGACATGTCCGCTTTAAACCCTTAACCCATTAGGTACTAGGATCATCCAATCCCAATCCATCGCTCTTTGGCCCGACCTCAAGCCTGCCTGGTCTTGATCCATAGAGCGACCCTTTAGGACAAAAGACTTACCCACTTCAAGACTTTATGTCCCAAGGCTACCTTATCTAGCCTTCGATCTCCTAGATCTCACACCTACCGTTCCATTAGGTCCCGATCTCCTTAGCACCCATCTGTGTCTTACTCTAGCTAAACCCTAGCACTTAAGCCTAGGTCTAACCCATCAAGCCTACCCATCCTTGAGGTATTAATCTCACTTTCCCCAAGCCATAACACTCCTAGACCTCAATCTTTCCTTCAAATACTTCCGTTCTCCAAACCCTAGCACCAAGCCTAGGTAATTACATCCTTCCAAACCCTAGCCTAAAGCCTAGGAAGTTACATCCTTCTTAAACCCTATCCTTGATCCTAGGTAGCTACATCCTTCCTAAACCCTACCCTCGAGCCTAGGTAGTCATATTCCCTCCAAACCCTAGCCTCAAGCCTAGGTAGTCGACATTCTTTCCAAACCCTAGCCTCAAACCTAGGAAGTCACGTCCTCCCCAAACCCTAGCCTCAAGCCTAGGTAGTCACATATCCTCTCTAAACCCTAGCCTTAAGCCTAGGAAACCGCAACATCCTCTTTAACCCTAGCCCAAGTTCTAGGGAATTTCCAAAGCCCCGCATGCAACATCATTTCCAATTTCCCGAAACCCTAGTCTCGAAACCTAGGAAATTTACAATCTCAATCCCCCGTCTTATTGAACCCTAACCCAAAACCTAGGATACAATGCCCTATCCAAAACTTAATCAACCCTAGCCTCAAGCCTAGGAAGCCGCATTCGCTCTAAACCCTAGCCTCGAGCCTAGGTAGTCGCATTTGCTCTAAACCCTAGCCTCCAGCCTAGGTAGTCGCATTCGCTCCAAACCCTAGCCTCAAGCCTAGGTAGTCGCACTCTTTCTAAACCCTAGCCGCAGGGCCTAGGAGACTATATCCTCACTAAACTCCATCATCGAGCCTAGGATTCAACATTCCCTTCAACCCTAGTCCTAGACCTAGGAAATTCCTTTACCTTAGTCTCAAAATATAGGAAGTTTACAGTCCTTAGCCTTAAAACCTAGCCTAAAGCCTAGGTTACCACGAACATTTCCAAGCCATAGTCACCAATCCAAGAAAATGGTGAACCCTAACATCAAGCTTAGTGGACCTTCCACAAAAGCAATCCCTCTTCCAACGGTCCATGGTCTCAAGCCTAGGAAGTCACAACCTTTCCAACTCCCAGCCTTATGTCTAAAAGCCAATGCCTTTGCAACCTCTGAGCCTACCACAACTCCAAGCCCTAGCCTCCTAGACTAGGAAATTCCTAAACCCTAGTCCCAAACCTAGGAGAGTCATGGTCCTTAAACACCAGTTCCAAACCCTTGTTCGAAACCCTAACATATAGGAAGTTCCCAAACCTCAACCTCTCCAAGCCCTAGCACTAAGCTAGGATAGAATACTCTCCTCATGCTTAATGAACTCCAAACCGTAGCCCGTAAGCCTAGGAAACCCACATTGTCTCCGAGACATAATCCCAATCCTAAGAAATCGTAACATCTTTAGGCATTCCTATCTCAAGACTAGGAGGATACCCCATTCCCTAAAAGCCTTAAGTCCTACCCTAAGCAACCAAGCAAAATGTCCCTTACCTAACGCCTTGGTCTCAATGGCTCGTAGCCTCATTCCCTCCTAAATTAGGATAAGTGGAACCCAGACACTATGCTTCCCATATTAGCGACTCCTTGAGAGTCTATCTCCTTTGCGACTCCCTGAAAGTCTTTGTGACTCCCCAAGAGTCTATCACCTTTGTGACTCCCCCAGAGTCTATCACCTTTGTGACTCCCCGAGAGTCTGTCACCTTTGTGACTCCCTGAGAGTTCATTCCGTTCGCGACTTCATAACAATCCATCATCTTTGCCTCCACATGCAAAATTTCAGTTTTACCCCTGGTACATTTCCCTTTGTTCATTTTAGGTGCCCTTAGCACTATTTTGACTGATATTCGTTACCTTTGGGAACGGAAAGCCCCTTAAAATTTCCATTCTTCACCAAATATTTGCTTAGGATTCGTATGATTGCAGAGACTTTGGCGCCTCTATGTCATACGCATCCTAGATCATCGTGATTGGCAGAGACCCGGGCATTTCTAATTACGAGAGATCCAGCATCTATTATTTTAACGCGATCGGCAGAAACCCGGGCGTTTCTGATTGAGTTTAAAATTTCCAAACATTTGCTTAGGATTCGTATGATTACAGAGACTTCGGCGCCTCTATGTCATACGCATCCTAGATCGATCGTGATTGGCAGAGACCTGGGCGTTTCTAATTACGAGAGATCCAACATCTATTATTTTAATGCGATCGGCAGAAACCCGGGCGTTTCTGATTGCGTTTAAAATTTCCAAACATTTGCTTAGGATTCGTATGATTACAGAGACTTCGGCGCCTCTA
Source organism: Campanula takesimana (assembly GCA_026119855.1). Classification (NCBI taxonomy): domain Eukaryota; kingdom Viridiplantae; phylum Streptophyta; class Magnoliopsida; order Asterales; family Campanulaceae; genus Campanula; species Campanula takesimana. The sequence continues at coordinate 48,329 of JAOWBW010002663.1, read as the reverse complement.
TGTCATACGCACTTTAGATCGATTGTGATTAGCAGAAACCCTGGCGTTTCTAGTTGCGAGAGATCCAGCATCTATTACTTTAGCGCGATCGGCAGGAACCCGGGCGATCCTGATTGCATGTACTATTCCAACTTGGGATTATTTAGACGACGTAGTCTTTATTTTTCCCAAATAACTTCATTGCTTACGAATGTTCGTTCTTCATACAAGATAGTATCCGTAGGTTTGTTATCCGCAGCAGAAGTTCGATGTCTCGTCTTTCCCCAAATAGCTCCGAACTACGACCGGCTTGATTCCTCCGAGGATACGTAGGAAACCTGAAAAGGTTCAACCACCCGACCGACATGGTCATCTACCATCCCTAGCAGATGTATTTTCCCCAGCAGAAGACGTTGCTTCCCAATTTCCCATCAGATTTGAACTACGTTTGGCTTGATTCCTCCGTGGATACGTAGGTCGCCTGCCAAGGTTCAGCCGTTCCCTTACTTTCCGCCTGTTTTGAAACTCATGTTTCAGAGCGGTTCCTATTTTTATCGTCGACCCTCCATTGCCTTGCAAGAAGCGTCGCCGAGGGGCTACTGTTAGTACCTGACCTGAAAATGAGTTTATTAGGGCTTTCCCAAATATACAAGGACTTTATATGAATTAGAAACCTCGCAAAGACTTGTCCCTGATTCCCGAAATACCTCATTTATGACAAAATCCATCAAAATAGGTAACTTATGGTTTCCTTAAACCATGCAGAAACCCTAGCTTAAGAATCAAGCCAGCCCGCATCTTTGGCCACGCGGCCAACATTGCCGCGCCCCAACCATGGCCACGCGGCCACTCTTGTCGCCGTCTTCAATCATGGCCAGGCGGCCAACCTTGTCCCGGATGATCTCAGCCATCAGATCTTCCCATCAGTTTACTATATAAACTCATTCCATTCCATTGGTTTGGGGGATCCCGAGTTTGAGAGTATTAAATCTGATTTGAAAGAGTTCTTAAGCATTATTTTTCTCCCTAATTAAGCATTCAAACACTCAAGGAGATCATGGTTTATTTCTTGCCAACATAGGTAAGTTTTCTAACTTTTTCTTCATGTTCTTGTATCATTTTTAATGTAGATCTTTTATATTCATGTTCTTACATGTTTATTCATAGTTTCTTCATATGCTTTGCATGTTCATTCATATGTTCTTCGCATGTTCTTCGTGTTCATAGATTAAAACCTTATTTATGCTATATTTAGGGTTGCGATCTTCATGTTTGCATGTTATTTCATAGCCGATGATGATTTAGGGTTCATCAACCCGAGGATGATCTAGGAACTATTTCTAAACCCTAAACTTTAGGTAATTACTCCCATGTTCAATAAATCCTCCTATGATGAATGTGATGAATGTTCATTGAGATCTCATTGATGGCATAGTCATTATTCTAGGATGTGATCATCCTGCATGTTTCTTTCTCCTCCCTCTTCATTATGCATGATCCCTATTCTCTCTCCACATTCTAATTATGTGCGAACTACGCTGACCTGAGCTTCTCACATTGAGAGGAACGTAGGCAATCTTCGGATCCGGTCTAAATCACTAACACACTACACACACCGCATCATGATAGAAAGACCGATCAATTCGGGCAATAGGAGGGATAACGTCCAATATTCTTCTCTTGTTGTAATTTGACCCCCGAACCCACTAAACATGCTTTTTTCAATGTTTTGGCTATAATTAAAACGGCGTGGCGACTCTCATATTTTAATGTTACTATGAATATTCCCAATTTCAAACACACGTATTCACAGGAGCAGTTTCTTAGAGAAGTGCCAAGCAGACACTCGTAACTTCGTCTACTATGGAAGCCGAGTTTGTTGCTTGTTTCGAGGCATCCAATCAATCTATATGGCTGCGTAAGTTTTTAGAGGGACTGCGAATTGTCGATAGTGTCGAAAGACCTATTAAGTTATATTGTGACAATAGGGAAGCAATCTTGTACTCTAACAACAACAAGAGTTCATCTAAATCTAAGCATATAGATATTAAGTTTCTTGTTGTAAAAGAAAGAGTAAAAAATGAACAAATAGAAATACAACTTATTGGGACAAACTCCATGTTAGCGGATCCGTTTACTAAGGCATTATCACCTTTAGTGTTTCACGAGCATGTTGCTCATATGGGTGCAACAACTTTTGATAACATTTAATATAGTGGGAGTTTATGTTATTTCTTTATTTATTGTTCTATTATTATTATTAATGTTTTTGATCTCATTTTGTTAAGTTGGACTAGTTGAAAGAATATGTATATATTCATTATGTTCCATGCTACACATCTACACTTTTGATCTATGTCATTTAGTTGGATATGTATATGTGATTATTGTGGGTTTATTGCGAATCAATTACAATGACTGCCCCTTTAGTCCTTATACTTGTATGGCTAATGGACGGGATTGTTATAGATGACAACAAAGTGCACTTTAGGGTTGTCATTTGTGTTATATTTATGATTTTAAGGAAAGATTTTGTGTAACACCCATCGAATTTCCTGTTAAATACTTGAACATGCATATTATGTGTTAGTTTTACTTGGGTTAAAGTTTTAACTGCTTTAGAATATTAAGGTGGTTAAATGTCTAGTTTTGACTTTTGGGTCATTTGTGAAAATTTGACTTTAGGGGTCTTTTTGTTAAAAGTGAAACTTGAGGGGCCTAGTTGTCATTTTCCAAAAGTTGCCAAGTATATCTTGTGTTTGCCTGGGAGAATCATTTCTTCCCCAAATCATTCTCGTTGTTTCCTCTGTTTTATAAGTTAGGGTTAGGTTTTTACCCTATTCTCGACTCCTCGAGTTTAATTATCCCTCCGTTCTTGCTTCCGATCCCGGATTAATATTCGTGGCGTTGAATAGAGCGTTCCAGGCCGAACAGAAATAAGTTTGGGTCAACTTGAATTTTGACTAGGTAAGTTATTAGCTCCCCCTTACTTGTAATAACATGCATAAATGTTATTCTTAATACTTGTGATTGTTAATTTTGTGTTTGGGGTGATTTTTGTGGTACTTGTAAATTTGGGACAAGGGGAGAAAAACCTACTGGGTAAACTAATGAAAGGAAATGAATAAGTTGGTTTTAAACTTGTTAGTGCACTTTGATGGATTGTTAAATGTTAGTGAAAAGTTACTCCTAAGCTTGGGACGGAGAATTGTTAAGTTTGAACTCAGGGGAAATTTACCAAATTGTGCTGAGCACGGTCGTGCGCCTTTAATTGGCACGGTCGTGCCAAATATCGCCTTTAGGCAAAAATCTCTCGGCAGTGTTAGCACGGTCGTGCGCCTTTTATGGGCACGGTCGTGCCAAAAACGAATTTTGGGTGAAAATCCCTCGGCAGATTTAGCACGGTCGTGCGCCTTTTATGGGCACGGTCGTGCCGAAAAGGAATTTTGTGTGAAAACTTCTCGGCTTTGATAGCACGGTCGTGCCACTTTTGCACGCACGGTCGTGCCAAGTGAAATTTCTGATTTGTTTTCCTTCTTGAATGGTTTCCTTCATAACTTTCTATAGGAAAGTCGGAATCAAGATCCGAAAGAAGCTAAATAACCTAGACTCAGAGGGCTATTCAAAGACTAAATTAATGAGGTTTTAAAGTGATTGTCTAGAGCACTTAGATAGGTGTTTTAGGACATTGAACATAAGTATAAGAGTAGTATCTCTTCTTTATGTCTTGAAAGTGCTATGAACAAGCACTAATGTGTTATACTTGTTGTGAATCCAATGATTGTGCACCTTAGGGGCATTAGCACAAGGTCTTAGACTTGAACATCCTAAGAATAGGAGTTGGATTTTGTAAGAGTAAATGTATAACTCTTATACTTGTTTGAATGTCCAAAGATTGGAAGTTATAACTTGAAGTATAAGACATTAAAAGCTTGTACATGACTTGAACATCCATAGAAATGGATTAAGACTTGAAGTATAAGATAATAAAATCTTGTACATGGCTTGACACCAATACATATGTATGGTAGTGAACTTGAAAGTGCTATGAACAAGCACTAACGTGTATGAGACATGTTCTTGTTGTGTATGTGCAAACATTGCATACATTTTCTTGATACAAGGTGACTTCTTGAGTACTTGAAGCATGTTCCTTGTTGAGCTAGTCCACTACATTTGGATTAGTTCCTCTCCCGTTGTTCAAGTAAATATCTACTTGTACTTTCTTGTGTGAGTCCAGCTGGTTCTCCTTGCTTGTTCGAAAATGTATAGGTTCACGCTTGTCGCGAGAGCTGGGGTTTAAGTGACAATCGGGTCCCTGTGTATTTCCGCCCGACCCCTTACTACCGGCCATAGTAAGGGCATAGCTTCCTTAGTTGGAGCAATAAGCCTGACTTAAGTGAATGCTAATTTCCCATCCCGAACACCTCATGAATAATCATGAGTACTGATATTGAGAATGACACTGGTTACTGGGTCTTCTGATATACTGAATAATCAGTTCCTGTTATTGATCGTGATGTCAAAGTAATACAAGCTTCGACAACAATGGTATTCTTGGGTGGAATAAGGAAGGAAGCAATATCCTTATAACTTGCTTGGTTAGCTTTATGTGCTACTGGATGAGTGGATTATCCTCTCATATACTTGTTACTTGATGATACTTAATATATGATTACTTGAGTATCTACTTGAATTGCATGATAGCATGTCATGTAGTTGCATCTAATAGCTTACTGAGATTTATCTCACCCTTTATTTGCTTCCCCCCCCCCAGGAAAAGAAGGATAGTGCGCAGTGAGGCTCGACATAGTTGGGAGCTTGCTTCGCAGGTCGTGATTATTTTGGGGCTTGTGTCCTTTTTCACTTGGTGAGGACGATGTATTGGGTTGTATAACTCCTTATTTTGGGGTAGACAGTCTTGTTTAGTTCTGATTGTCACTAGACATCTTGTATAATACTCTTAATGCCAGCTTATGTGCTAGGCATGTTTTCGCTGTGTATGTATTAAGTTTGGTTTTAAATTTTCTTGTCTAGAACTCGTGTTGTGAGCTAGTACAGCTCATTACTCTAGAATATAAATATAATGTCAGTTTGTTAAACAAATGTCATTAAGTTTCTTGTTAGGTACTCCCATCCAGGTTCGAGGTTCTATTAGGGGATCCCGGTACCTGGGGGCGTGTCAGGTTGGTATCAGAGCCACCCTAGTTTAGCTACCCTGTTTAGCTACCTTGGTTTGCTCTAAGTCTGGATAGGGTCTATGGCCTAGGTATGGGTGAGTCTTGGGGTGTTATTAATAACGCTGAGTGTTTACCTACAGGTACAATGAGTTCTGAAGGTACTAGTGGCAGTAATCAGCTGAGATCTATAACTCCTCAAGAAGAAAGGGTTGATAATGTTGACTGGGATTATCCTAATCGCCTTACAAGGTTCTTGAAGCTGAAACCTCGTAGTTTTGATGGGGAATTTGATGCTAAAAAGGCAGAGGAGTGGATTGAAAGCATTGAGAAGATCTTTACAGCCTTGAGATGTGCAGGTGGTGATAAGGTAACCTTTGTAACCTTTAAACTTGAGAAAGCCGCTGAGCATTGGTGGCAAGTGTTGAGTAAAAGTTGGGAACTAGAAGGTGTACCACAGACATGGGAGAATTTTCTTAAAGCTTTTAAGTCGCAGTTTATTCCAACAGTGGTCCAAGATAGGAAAGAGATGGAATTTCTTAATCTGGAGCAGGGAAGTCTGACCGTGGGGCAATACTCAACCAAGTTCACAGAATTGGCAAGGTATTGTGATCATTTAGTTCCAAATGAAGCCAAGAAGGCACAGAGGTTTGTTAAAGGGTTGAGGACTGAGTACAGGAAGCAACTTCTTTCTCTACAGCTCACTAGCTATCAGCAAGCAGTGGAGAAGGCTTATACTATTGAAAATGATATCGAAGAACACAAGGTGAAGTTGGGAACAACCATGACTGGTCGTGTATCAGAGAGAACTCAGGGATCTGGTTCTAAAGGTGGTAAATCTGGCCGCCAAGATCGTCGATTCCGACAGCCAACTGAAAGTAAAGGTAGTGTATCAACTGGTTCGAGGACAACAGTCCAAGGTTCCAGGAGAGTATGTGGCTATTGTTCAAAAGAAGGCCATTCTGAAGACAAGTGTTGGCTAAAGCAAGGAAAGTGTATAGTGTGTGGTGAAGCGGGGCACTTTGCTAGAAATTGTCCTAAAAGTAAAGTAAATCAAGTTGGGGGTACAAGTCAACCAGTCTCAGGTTCCAAGAGAGATAGTGGTGGTCGACCAAAAGTTCAGGGTCGAGTGTTTGCACTAGATCAGCAGGGTGTAGCTGAGTCTTCTGCAGTCATAGGAGGTATTATATTACTTTCTAGTATGAGAGCGCGAGTCTTGATAGATCCAGGCTCATCTCATTCTTATGTGGCATCTCATTTTGTGTCGCATTTGCATGTTCTTCCTGATTCTATGCCTTATGTGCTAGAAGTATCTTCCCCTATGGGAGATTGCATGTTTACTTCTGAGGTTTACAAGAAATGTGAGGTCCTTGTGGGTGATCATGCCCTTCTTGCTGACCTAGTCGTGTTACCTATAAGGGACTTTGACGTGATTCTGGCATGGATTGGCTATATGTGCATCATGCATCTGTTGATTGTTATAGAAAAGTAGTAACTTTTTCTATTCCTGGTTTGCCTGATTTTACCTTTGAAGGTGATAGGCCTTTATGTGCTATACATGTTATTTCTGCTTTAAAAGCTAGAAAACTTTTATCTCGTGGTTGTGCCGGGTATCTCGCATGTGTGCTTGATCAGAGTGTATCTGTTCCCAAGATGGAGGATATTCCTGTTGTGTCTGAATTTTCAGATGTGTTCTCTTCTGAGTATAGTATGCCACCTGATCGAGAGCTTGAGTTCTGTATTGAGTTATTACCAGGTACAGCACCAATCTCTAAAGCACCATATAGAATGGCTCCAGCTGAGTTAAGAGAGTTGAAAACACAGCTTGAGGAATTGCTTGATCGGGGCTTTATCAGGCCTAGTGTATCACCGTGGGGTGCACCAGTGCTGTTTGTCAGAAAGAAAGATGGGACTCTGCGATTGTGTATTGATTACAGAGATCTTAATCAGGTAACTATCAAGAATAAATATCCGTTACCTCATATTGATGACTTGTTTGATCAGCTTCAGGGTTCAGTAGTGTATTCGAAGCTTGACTTGAGAAGTGGTTATCATCAGTTGAAAATCAGATCTGAGGATATACCAAAGACAGCTTTCCGTACCAGGTATGGGCATTATGAGTTTATTGTTATGCCATTCGGTTTGACAAATGCTCCAGCTGTATTTATGGATTTGATGAACCGTATATTCAAGCCATATCTTGATTGTTTTGTGGTGGTATTCATTGATGACATTCTTGTGTATTCTAAGTCACGGGCTGAGCATGAACAACATCTCAGAGTAGTATTACAAGTTCTTCGTGAGAAACAATTATTTGCAAAATTCAGCAAATGTGCTTTCTGGTTAGAAGAGGTTTCATTCTTGGGGCATGTTGTGTCTGCTACTGGTATTGCAGTAGATCCTTCCGAAGTTGAAGCAGTTGTAAACTGGAAGAGGCCAACTACAGTGACTGAAATCCGTAGTTTCTTGGGCTTGGCTAGTTATTATCGGAGGTTCATTGAGGGATTCTCCAAGATTGCTACTCCATTGACTAATATGACTCGAAAAGCTATTTCTTTTGAGTGGAATGACAAATGTGAAGCAAGTTTTCAGGAGTTAAAAAGGCGTTTGACTACAGCTCCAGTCTTGGCTTTGCCTAATGGTTCTGAGCATTTCATGGTTTATACTGATGCTTCTAAAGAAGGATTGGGTTGTGTTCTAATGCAAGATGGCAAGGTAATAGCTTATGCTTCTCGAAAATTATCTCCTTATGAAAAGAATTATCCTACTCATGATTTAGAGTTGGCTGCGATTATTTTTGCTTTGCATAAATGGAGGCATTACTTGTATGGAACTAAATTTGAAGTCTTTACTGATCATAAGAGCTTGAAGTACTTGTTTTCTCAAAAAGAGCGTAACATGAGGCAACGTAGATGGATGGAGAAATTGAAGGATCATGATTGTACTATCCTTTATCATCCAGGAAAAGCCAATGTTGTGGCAGATGCACTGAGCAGAAAGACTTATATTTCTTGCTTGATGATTCGCGAATGGAAGATGTTTGAAGACTTGTGTGATTGGAATCCTTGTGAATCAAATCATGGAGTTATGTTTGCTAATATAAAAGCTACTTCAGATTTACTCCAACAGATCAAAGAAGCTCAGGTAATTGATTCTGAATTGCAGAAAATCATTAGTGGAATGAATGAAGGAAAGCAACCAGATTTTTCTTTTAATAGTGATGGAATTCTTACCTTCCGAGGTCGAGTTTGTATTCCAGTTGATCCTGAGATAAAGAAGAAAGTTCTTGAAGAGGCTCACAAAGCCAAGTATATTATTCATCCTGGAAGTACTAAAATGTACCAAGACTTAAAGAAACATTTCTGGTGGAACAATATGAAAAGAGAGATTGCTGAGTATGTCTCTAAATGTTTGACCTGCCAACAAGTAAAGGTGGAACATCAACGTCCAGCAGGTTTGTTGCAACCATTGGAAATTCCAGAGTGGAAATGGGAGCATATTACTATGGATTTTGTGACTGGTTTGCCACGTACCAGACGAGGCCATGATGCTGTTTGGGTTATTGTGGACAGGTTGACTAAATCAGCTCATTTCTTGTCTGTTTCCATGGGATATTCATTGTCTCAATTGGCATCTTTGTATGTTCAGGAGATTATCCGACTGCATGGGGTTCCTGTGAGTATTGTATCTGATAGAGATCCTCGTTTTACTTCTCGATTCTGGCAGTCTCTGCAGGGTGCTATGGGTACTAAATTGAATTTCAGTACTGCTTTTCATCCTCAATCTGATGGGCAATCTGAGAGACTTATACAGATTCTTGAGGATATGTTACGTGCTTGTGTTATTGATTTCAAAGGCAGTTGGGATACTCATCTTCCTTTGGCTGAGTTTGCTTATAATAACAGTTATCAGTCTAGCATTGAAATGGCTCCATATGAGGCTCTTTATGGCAGAAAATGTAGATCTCCTATATGCTGGGATGAAGTGGGAGAAGCTAGACTCTTGGGTCCTGAAATGGTTCAACAGTCAGTTGAAAGTGTGAAACTTATTCGAGATAGATTGCGCACAGCTCAGAGTAGACAAAAAAGTTATGCAGATCATCGTAGAAGGGATCTTGAATTCCAGGTAGGTGACTTTGTATTCTTGAAGGTCTCTCCTCGTAGAGGTATAAAGAGATTTGGGAAGAAAGGAAAGTTATCTCCTCATTATATCGGTCCATTTGAGATTCTTGAAAGAGTTGGGAAGTTGGCTTATAGAGTGGCTTTACCTCCTTCTTTATCTGGTATTCATAATGTGTTCCATGTATCTATGCTTCGCAAGTATATGGCAGATGAATCACATGTTCTTGAGTATGAGGCTATTCCATTTCAGCCTGATTTGTCTTATGAGGAACAGCCTGTTGAAATTCTTGACTGGAAAGAGCAAGTATTGCGTACCAAAAGGATTCCTATTGTGAAGGTCCTTTGGAGGAATCATGAAATTGAAGAGGCTACTTGGGAAACCGACAAAGAGATGCGAGATAAATACCCGAGCCTATTTGAAAACTTTGGTAAGTAAAAATTCGTGGGCGAATTTTCTTTAAGGTGGGGAGGATGTAACACCCATCGAATTTCCTGTTAAATACTTGAACTTGCATATTATGTGTTAGTTTTACTTGGGTTAAAGTTTTAACTGCTTTAGAATATTAAGGTGGTTAAATGTCTAGTTTTGACTTTTGGGTCATTTGTGAAAATTTGACTTTAGGGGTCTTTTTGTTAAAAGTGAAACTTGAGGGGCCTAGTTGTCATTTTCCAAAAGTTGCCAAGTATATCTTGTGTTTGCCTGGGAGAATCATTTCTTCCCCAAATCATTCTCGTTGTTTCCTCTGTTTTATAAGTTAGGGTTAGGTTTTTACCCTATTCTCGACTCCTCGAGTTTAATTATCCCTCCGTTCTTGCTTCCGATCCCGGATTAATATTCGTGGCGTTGAATAGAGCGTTCCAGGCCGAACAGAAATAAGTTTGGGTCAACTTGAATTTTGACTAGGTAAGTTATTAGCTCCCCTTTACTTGTAATAACATGCATAAATGTTATTCTTAATACTTGTGATTGTTAATTTTGTGTTTGGGGTGATTTTTGTGGTACTTGTAAATTTGGGACAAGGGGAGAAAAACCTACTGGGTAAACTAATGAAAGGAAATGAATAAGTTGGTTTTAAACTTGTTAGTGCACTTTGATGGATTGTTAAATGTTAGTGAAAAGTTACTCCTAAGCTTGGGACGGAGAATTGTTAAGTTTGAACTCAGGGGAAATTTACCAAATTGTGCTGAGCACGGTCGTGCGCCTTTAATTGGCACGGTCGTGCCAAATATCGCCTTTAGGAAAAAATCTCTCGGCAGTGTTAGCACGGTCGTGCGCCTTTTATGGGCACGGTCGTGCCAAAAACGAATTTTGGGTGAAAATCCCTCGGCAGATTTAGCACGGTCGTGCGACTTTTATGGGCACGGTCGTGCCGAAAAGGAATTTTGTGTGAAAACTTCTCGGCTTTGATAGCACGGTCGTGCCACTTTTGCACGCACGGTCGTGCCAAGTGAAATTTCTGATTTGTTTTCCTTCTTGAATGGTTTCCTTCATAACTTTCTATAGGAAAGTCGGAATCAAGATCCGAAAGAAGCTGAATAACCTAGACTCAGAGGGCTATTCAAAGACTAAATTAATGAGGTTTTAAAGTGATTGTATAGAGCACTTAGATAGGTGTTTTAGGACATTGAACATAAGTATAAGAGTAGTATCTCTTCTTTATGTCTTGAAAGTGCTATGAACAAGCACTAATGTGTTATACTTGTTGTGAATCCAATGATTGTGCACCTTAGGGGCATTAGCACAAGGTCTTAGACTTGAACATCCTAAGAATAGGAGTTGGATTTTGTAAGAGTAAATGTATAACTCTTATACTTGTTTGAATGTCCAAAGATTGGAAGTTATAACTTGAAGTATAAGACATTAAAAGCTTGTACATGACTTGAACATCCATAGAAATGGATTAAGACTTGAAGTATAAGATAATAAAATCTTGTACATGGCTTGACACCAATACATATGTATGGTAGTGAACTTGAAAGTGCTATGAACAAGCACTAACGTGTATGAGACATGTTCTTGTTGTGTATGTGCAAACATTGCATACATTTTCTTGATACAAGGTGACTTCTTGAGTACTTGAAGCATGTTCCTTGTTGAGCTAGTCCACTACATTTGGATTAGTTCCTCTCCCGTTGTTCAAGTAAATATCTACTTGTACTTTCTTGTGTGAGTCCAGCTAGTTCTCCTTGCTTGTTCGAAAATGTATAGGTTCACGCTTGTCGCGAGAGCTGGGGTTTAAGTGACAATCGGGTCCCTATGTATTTCCGCCCGACCCCTTACTACCGGCCATAGTAAGGGCATAGCTTCCTTAGTTGGAGCAATAAGCCTGACTTAAGTGAATGCTAATTTCCCGTCCCGAACACCTCATGAATAATCATGAGTACTGATATTGAGAATGACACTGGTTACCGGGTCTTCTGATATACTGAATAATCAGTTCCTGTTATTGATCGTGATGTCAAAGTAATACAAGCTTCGACAACAATGGTATTCTTGGGAGGAATAAGGAAGGAAGCAATATCCTTATAACTTGCTTGGTTAGCTTTATGTGCTACTGGATGAGTGGATTATCCTCTCATATACTTGTTACTTGATGATACTTAATATATGATTACTTGAGTATCTACTTGAATTGCATGATAGCATGTCATGTAGTTGCATCTAATAGCTTACTGAGATTTATCTCACCCTTTATTTGCTTCCCCCCCAGGAAAAGAAGGATAGTGCGCAGTGAGGCTCGACATAGTTGGGAGCTTGCTTCGCAGGTCGTGATTATTTTGGGGCTTGTGTCCTTTTTCACTTGGTGAGGACGATGTATTGGGTTGTATAACTCCTTATTTTGGGGTAGACAGTCTTGTTTAGTTCTGATTGTCACTAGACATCTTGTATAATACTCTTAATGCCAGCTTATGTGCTAGGCATGTTTCCGCTGTGTATGTATTAAGTTTGGTTTTAAATTTTCTTGTCTAGAACTCGTGTTGTGAGCTAGTACAGCTCCTTACTCTAGAATATAAATATAATGTCAGTTTGTTAAACAAATGTCATTAAGTTTCTCGTTAGGCACTCCCATCCAGGTTCGAGGTTCTATTAGGGGATCCCGGTACCTGGGGGCGTGTCATTTTGTTTTGCAACCCAAGTGGGAGATTGTTAGAACATGTCTTGCATAACAAGTCATTTAGCATTTCCATACATAAAATCATGACTATAATATTAATATAAATTGTAGTAAATTATAATAAATGTATAGAATTCCTGGATGTAATATTACCTATTTTTTATGGGTAAAAAGGTAATTTGACATCACTTAGGTTGAAAGGGTGTAGTCCCTAAATGAAGTGCCTATTTATTTCCTATATAAAGGCCCTTCCATCAAGCCTAGAAACATACTACATATTATTATTCTCTCATTCATACTCTTCATTCATTCCTAGAAGATATAGAGAGAAAAGGCATTCATCATTTAGAAGAACTCCGTCCCCTCAATACTTTCTTCTTCTTCTTATTTCTCCCTACAACATCAATCATGGATTCAACAGGTATACGCTTCCGCCTTCATCTCCTTCTCAAACTTATTCCAGAATAGAGTATGGCATTCAAGGGATTAAAATTGTTCCAACCGCTTCACCATTTTTGAAGATGGCACACTGTGAGCGCACGCGTCCTTTTCTGTTTTTGGTTGCCATCGTTTGTTTGGAAGGACTTGATTGTTGCTCGATTGTTGTGAGTCTCCAAATGAATAATTTCTTATTTATTTTGGATGCCGGATCATGTGCTTCCATCTCCATGAATTGGAGAGGCTCTAGGCTGATCTTTTTGATGGAATCACACTACTTCAAAGCAAAAAAGGAGATGAGGAGAGAGGAAAACAAAGGAATTACCTAAGAATTCTTTGAGAATCCTATGGATGGCCTTGACTAAAGGCCTTGATGATCTAAAGAACTTGACTTGAATGGTGTTCTGGAGTCATGAATTTCCTGGGTGAGGGAGAGAGACTGATTATGAGAACCTTCTTGATCAGATTTTGAGTGGTTTTTAGGTGAATGACCCGTCTAGAGATTTTTAGTTCAAGAACCTCTATATTTATATGATTTCTTGACCTAGGGATCAAGCCAAGGAGGTAAGTTTGGATGGGAATCAAAGACTTGATTTCCAAGGAGGTATTTTTGGACTCTAGGATCGCTCATCAGATTTTTCCCAGATTGCATGAGTGTTTGCCAAGAAACGGGGTTGAGATCAACAAGGAAACTGACCAAAACCCGTCTGTCAAGGGAGATGTCTCGTACGAGACATCTTGTGTTTGAATCACAATTTTCCCTCCTACAGAAGTTTAAATGTTCATTTTGGCCCCTAACTAACGGAGTCAGTCAGAAACTTAATGAGTGTTAGTACCCAACCTGAAAATGAGTTATTAGGCATTCTAGAACTCACAGGGACCTCCCAGGTATTTACGAGTTGCGCAGGACTTATCCGGAATTTCCCGAAATGCCTAGATAAGAAGATATCAACGACTGATCGGATGAAGCTGCAAAGATAGACGTTATCTAATCCTTCTCCAGAGTCCAAATTGATCAGAACCTTGGAATCGAGCTAATCCACCTGGATCGGCCGGGCGGCCACATGTTCAGCCGGGTGGCCACTTCTCCCAGATCAAGTTTTCTTATAAATAGATGACCTCAGTTCATAATTCGATACACAATTCTCTCCCCCGAGTTCTACAAGCCAAACTGACGGCAGAACTCTCTCTTCAAGCCTTTCTAGCAATCCCGAAGGTCCGACGAATCCGCGCTAGAGATTCGACTTCGCTCTTGTCAAGATTGGTGAGAATTTGTCATGTTTTCTTAGTTTAGATCTGATTTATGCTAATTTCATCATGTTTATTCATCAATATTCATATGATTCATAACGTGTTCTTCATGTTCTTGCTAGAATTCATAATATACTCTATATCTAGGGTAGCGATCTTCATGCTTATGTGTTATTTCATACATGTTTCACGATGTTCTTATTATTATGCTAGATCTACGGCTTATCCCATGCATAACGTGCTAGATCTAATGTTTTAATCCTTATTTATATTGTATAGCCGATGATGATCTCCAAGATCTAGGAACTACTTCTAAACCCTAAACTTTAGGTAATTACTCCCATGATCAGTAACTCTCCAAGGATGAATATAAGGAATACACATTGATCTTATCGATGGTATAATCATTATTCTAGGATGTGATCCTCTTGCATGATTCTTTCTCCTCCCCCTTCATTATGCATGATCCCGCTTCTTTCTCCCTATTCCGATTATGTGCGAACTACGCTGACCTGAGCTTCTCAAACGAGAGGAACGTAGGAAATCTTTGGATCCGGTCTCAATCAATAACACACTACTAGCACATTCATCATGATAGAAAGTCCGATCTATCGGGAGATAGGAGTGATAACGTAATATTCTTCTCTTGTCGTAACTTGACCCCCGAACCCTCTTTGTTAGATTTTTCTCAATGTTTTAGCTCGATAAAAACAATGTGGCGAGTCTTAATAAGGTTAAATGCCAACTTGAATATCCTAATCCCATAGATAAGATAAAATAAAGATAAAATAAAGAAAGACTTCCCGTGCGTTGCCCGCATCGTCGGAAAGGGGTATTCACAGTGGCGACTCTGCTGGGGACTAGCTTTGAACATCTTCAAACATAAAGGGTCAAACTTTCGTCAATATCATGATTGTATTTACTTGTTTCTTTCCCCCCTGTACTTTATCTCTTGTACATATTTGCTTCCCTTGTATTTTAGTTCGTTAACATCTTAACTATTTCCTATTGTACCCTTTCTAACTATTTTGTATTGCATACATGTAAATACAAAAAACTCCCTGTTTTCTCCCTCAAAGATAACTAGTTTTTGTCCGCACACTACCACTAGGTCCGTGTCACACTGCACACCCTACTGGATACTCCGCTGAGTGCACAGATTTTGGTGATCCTGTCGCCTCTATCTTCGTGGCACCCGGGCTATCTAACTCACTGTTTCACTTGTGAAGCAGTCGAGGTTAATCCCTTGTTCATTTCGAAACCATGCACTCACAGAGTCTAGGACACTCCAAAGTTGACCGGTTGGTTTGACTAGCTTTTCTTTATAGACAATTAACGTATTGTTCATGCCGTCATCCGTTAAGTCTTTAATGAGTCGAGATCCTCCGAGAGAAAAAAGCACAAAAAAAATGAAATTCCCTACAAGGGTGTGCAAATGGTAAGCCGAGTGATACTTTGTACAAGGATCTCAACTCGTTAAATACTTAATGGAAGTAACATAAACGTTACGTTAAATGCCTTTAAACAAGGGTTAGTCGCTAGGATCCGATAGGTCGGTGGATGTCGCTTGCCCTATAGGACCCTCGCCCAAATTGTCCGTTTGGGATGTGCAATACAGGTGAAAATTGAGGGGTCTATAGACGTAGTGATGACCTCCACTGATCCAGGTTTTGTAGATAGTAACCCAAAAAGGGGTATCCCTTCCAACCATTAGGGCTAATAATACATTGTTTTTGTAAATAACAAAATACCTTGCATGAGCCTTGTCCCGTCCTAAACCTCTCGTCCGCTACCTCTACAAAGAAGCAAGTTTGGGTCAGTTCCGGTGGTCGTCTTCAACGTTCAAGCCTTCCGCAAGCTCAATCTTCAGTCTCTACATCAACGATGACTCCATCATCAGAGCCTACTATTCCTAGTATCTCCACTCCGCCGGTCTCCGCTGCCTCTGACAATCCAGATATCGCCGCCAGCATCAAACCCTCGGACATTCCACCACCTCTCCATGCTTTCTTCACCAACCTCATGCTAAAGGTCTCAAAGCTCGAGGACCAAAGCAAGTCTTTAGAAAGGGTCAACCAAGAACTCAAGGATCATCTTCACACTGAAATGAAGAAGAAAGGTGTAGCAACTAGTTTCCATAATAGGGAGGCTATTCTTATCGAAGACGAGATAGTACCTGTGACTTACCCTGCCAATGATGATGCTATCCCTCTCAAAGTGCCCAATTACCAAAGGGTTCTGCCTCCTAATTTCGGTACTAAAGCAACCTCCAGCAAGGGTCCGTATGAGCCATCACCAGAATTGATGGGTAGTTACTTGTCCTCTACCAAGTTGCCACCACCTTCACTACCGTTGAGCATAGGTGCCGCCATGCCTACAATCTCCACTGCTCCTCTCACTACTCAAGCCTATGGTAGCACAGATTTCTCCAATCACCCTTTAGTGGTTGCCATGCAAGAACAGATCCGCAAGCTGTCCGACACGGTCTCCAAGCAATCCGCTCCGATAGTCAAAACTATTGACCCAAGCAATGTGGGTGGTCTACTTAGAGACTTGAAGATGCTGAAGGTCTCTACATTCCATGGTATTACTTATCCCAAGACTCATCTCGACAGTTATGTGCTAGCCATGAGAGCCCGTGACTGCACCAACGAGCAAATGGCCTGAGTCTTCCACACCACCTTGGACTGAATCGCTCTCCGTTGGTTTTTAAGTTTGGATCCTTCCGAACGAGAGACATGGGAACAAATCACCGCTACTTTCTTCAAGAAGTATCAGTAAAACCTAGATTGGCACGTCAACCGTACTGATTTAGAGAACACAATGCAGAGGCCCGACGAGCCTATTTATGACTTCTACAAGAGGTGGAATCACAAGCTAGCAGAAGTGCAATACCGTCCTAAGGCAAAAGAACAAAAGCAAATCTTCTTCAAGTGCTTGTTGCCCGAGCTTAGGGTTGCGATTGGTAATGGTTACTTCCCCGATCTGCGGGAAATGGTTGACTCTGGGGTCAGACACGAGGCCAGAATTACCGGTGTTGTTAAAGAAACTGCCAAAACGGGGAACTCTTCCTTCCGATACAAAGCTCTGAAAAGTACCACTCCCAAAGCCAAAGAAATCGCTGATCAAGTGAGTATGGTCCAAGACAACTCCGCCTTTGATGTTCAAGCAGTGACGAACAGTTTTCCTCGGAAAGAAGATAATTTCGACGACTTCGGCATGCCTACTTGTAAAGTCTTTGAAGTATTGCTTAAGAAGGGCTTGATCAAGCCACTTGACAATTATGAACCCTTGACTAAAAGGATAACCTTGATGCAAAGAAGTTCTGCAAGTACCATCACTACATCGACCATACTACCGATGATTGCATACTACTCAAGCGAGCCATAGAAAAGCTCATAGCCGATGGGAAGATTGAAAAGCCTAAAGGTCCGAACACCATAGCAAACCCGCTCCCTAACAATGGTGGCGTCAACATGGTCGAGCCCATTGGAGGCGATATTGGTATTCTAGAAATGGTGGACGCCTTCGCCGAACTGGGCCTAGACATGAATGCTCTATTCGGAGGACTAGTCAAAATCGGGTTGATAACTCCTGTGGAACGTGGATTTCAATGGCCTAAGCATGGTTGTGACATGTCCAAGGTTTGCTACTACCATAGAGTGTCCGGACACACCAACAACGAGTGCTTCACCATCAAGCAAATCGTACAGAGACTTATCAAGGACAACATCATCGCCGACCCAAGGAAGATCATCGCCATGGATTTCAATATGGTAGAAATTGACCAAATCACCATGCTCGAACTCGAGGACTACGTCGATCAATTGAAAATCTCAATGAAGAAATTTCTCCGTGACCTTGTGAACAAGGGGCTCCTCAGACAACTCAAGGGTTACTCCACACACATGGGGAGTAATGTATGGAAATACTGTCACTACCATCAAGCCACTGGACATAGAACAAGAGAGTGCTTCGCCCTAAAAAAGGATATCTTGAAGCTCATCCATGACGGCTCACTCGAAGATCCTAGGCTCTCGTTAAATGAAAATAGTATAGCAACAAACATGGGTGATCTAGCCGAACCTATTGTGGCAGACTCCGAGTTTTATAGTGATGATGAAATAGGTTGTACTTCAAAGTTTATTAATGATAGTAGTTCTTCTTGCTATATGCTGTCATTAGATGAACTATCTCTAGAAGCCTCTCTTCTAGGAGATTGCGACTCCGGTCCACTTAAATCTCCACCATTGTCTATAGCCGAAATCATCGCAGAGTCCACAAAAATGCCACAGTCTCCATACGACGTGCGAACGAAAATCAACCTACTCACAAGGTCCGGACAAATCTATCAGTCAGGCCCCAAGGGTACAAAGAAGGTCTTCAATAAAGAGTCAGAGACATCAGATCCTGAGAAAGAGGATCCCATCCTTACGCAGCTTAAGCAAACCCAAGCTCATATCTCTCTGTGGTCCCTACTCACTTCATCTCTAGCTCACCGGCAGATGCTCGAGAAGAACTTGGCCACTACTATGGTCCCATCAGACACAACTCCCGAGAATGTCACACATATGATCGGCAACATTCACTTCGGGAATATCATCACCTTTTTAGAGCTCGAAGAACCTCCATTTGGCATTATTAATCATAATGAACCACTTCACATTACAGTCGAAATCAGCGGGAAGAAAATCCCTCGAGCTTTTGTGGACAACAGATCCGCCGTCAATGTACTGCCGTCTCAAATGATGGACGTGGTGGGTGTAGACCCAACTACTCTGAGGCCTTCCAAGCAGAAAATCAAGGCTTATGACTCCACAGTATTGGGAATTGTCACTCTGCCCATTACTGTGGGAACACAAACTCTGTCTATAGATTTCCAAGTGATTGACATATCATCCTCCTTCACAATCTTACTAGGACGCCCTTGGCTCCACAAGGCCAATGCTTTTCCATCCTCCTTACATCAGTGTGTTAAGTTCCAATCAGGGAATGAGGTAACAGTTATTTACAGTAATCTGGTAACAGCACAAGGAACCGATACAAAAGGAGTACCGGTACTGTAGATTCAACACGAGGAGGATCGCCGACTCTTCAGTGGGTTCGAGATAGTGGCACAAGCTCAAATATATGAAGATGACCTCACCAAAACTTCTGACAAAGTGCAACCTGTCTACAAGATACTGCGAAACATGGGCTTCATACCGGGGTTGGGGCTAGGCAAAAATCTACAAGGACCTACAGAGATAACCGAAGAAGTAGGCCACAGAGGCCTATTCGGGCTAGGGTACACACTTACTCCCACTGACGAAGCAGAGCAGAAACAGATAGATGTACTCAAGAAGAAACAACTCCCTTACAAGAAGTTTGATATGAATCCTTACCGCCTCTCCCTCAATGGTTATTATGTGAAAGAAGGATAAGAATACTCGAACTTCGAGTTCGCAGAGCCATGGTTCGACCACAACGGCAAGTTACAAAAGGGCTTTAAAATTTTCAGAGATGTCGAATTCGACCGGGCCAATCTAGAGCTAAAGTATATGGAACTTCGAAAGACTACTAGCAGAATTACCACCATTCAGAACGAGTACTACATCAAGGTGAACAAGGACCTGACTTACGATAATGAATTCGTGTCACTCGATGAACCATTGGTCGGTGAAGCCAAGGAAACAGAGCCATGGGATGGCCAAGATTTGTTCCAGCACCTAAGCCTCTAAGACGATATCGTGGCTGTTATCGAATATGGACTTGTGACTACTGCTATTGAGAATCTGGGGCTGGACAGTTCGTCCCCTAGAGAGTCATTTTCCCCTAGGTGAGTTAGGCTCCCTTTTCTCACTTATGAGTTTGTGTCTCCGTCCAAGTCTAACAACCTCAAGTCAAAAGACTATTATGTAATCGCAAACACTGTCTTTCCTCGTTCATTAATCGAAAATCTCGATCTTTCTGAGTATCCCGCCATAGCCGCTCTTATAAATGATAAATTAACTAATCAACCTAAGGATATACCAATAGTTAATAACGATTCATTAAAAGATGCAGACACAAGCAAACTTAATAACGAATACATCTGAGAAATCTCAAAGCAGGTTATGAAACAAAAGGGAAAGCCGAGCCCAAGCTGCCGATGAGGTGTTAACATGTGTAAATCTGGGAAGACAAGACAAGCCGAAGTGGACTCAGGTTGGGAGCTTCTTTCATGATGAAGAACGTGAAGCACTGATTAAACTGCTCAAAGAATATGAAGACATCTTCGCATAGTCCTATGACGATACGCCGGATAGAAAATGGGAACAAGTGACAACGCCAGACATTGGGTCAGTAAAGCAAGCGATACTGCCAGTCAAGCCCGAATGGTCCCCTCGCATGGTGAGAGAAATAGAAAAACTGCTACAAAGGGACTTCATCAAGTTCGCATACTGGCCAAGGTGGTTACTCGACACCATCTCCGCAAAGAAGTACAAAAAGAAGGTGACAGTTCACATGGACATCATGAGTCTTAATGAATTGAGTCCCAGACATCGGTTCCCGCCATTTGACTTGAAAACACTGTTAGAATCCGCTGAAGACAGAGATGTCCGATCATTCCTCGAAAGTTTCACCGGTAAAAATCAGATACCCGCCGCGGTACGAACAGACAAGAAAATACTCTTTCATACGCCATGGGGAAGTTATTTTCACGCCAACAGATTCCTAGAATGGAAAGACATTGGAATCTCTTACCACATGCCAACAAGATCGCTATCATATGCGGACGTTTACTTAGACGACCTAGTGGTGCACTCCAAGAGACCTTACGGTCGACACATCGAGGATCTACAGAAAATCTTCAACGTTCTGAGGAGACAGAAAGTTCCCCTTGACCCTATTAGGTGCAGATTTGGTACGGTACCGACAAAAGCCCTAGGATACAGATTGGGACAGAAATTCGAAGCCGACCCTGAAAAAGTCAAAGAACTAATAACGATGTCATCGCCTCATCAAGAGAATAAAAAGACCAAGCTCATAAGTCTGCTACACTACATCAGTCGCCTCACAACGACAGGAGACCCGCTCCTCGAAGAATTACAGAATTACTCAGAAGAAGTTTGGAATTAGAAGTGCGAGTTGGCTCTCACTCAACTAAAGAGCCATTTAGCAAATACCCCGTCCTTACGGCCGACGCACGGGAGGTTCGAGTCACAGAATGGAGCCCCCATCATTTTTCAATGTTGCACAAGCTTGGATCTACCATTGGGCCTCATGTTCAAAGCACTGGTAAAGATTGGTAAACTACCGCCGATGCAAGAATTTGGTCTTACTCCGACACTACAAGTTTTCGAACCAAACAGAATGTGTTCTTATCACCAAAATGAAGGGCATAGAACTGACGACTGTCAAGAGTTAAAGGTAAAAGTTCGACAACTCATCGAGATGGGTCGACTAACCAGACAGAACAAAGATTGGGTTTACACGGACAATGACGGCCTCCTCCCAGTCAAGGTTTACAATCTTCGCCGCTACTACAACTGACGACCACAGTCCTGCTCTCCAATCGCCTGCACAGCATCAAAAAATGGGCTGAAGCCCAGGGCTCGAATCCTCTCTCTGACCACGCCACCTGGCGGAAGCATGTCCCATATCTCTCCCATGGCCTTCGTGGATCCGCGAGATTTCATCCTCTGCATGTAAACACAGCAAAGGTACATTACTCAAACTGGCAAAGTGTGTGCTATAAATTAAAGTGTTCATGCATGCTTTGTTTTATCTACTTGCGCGTATATTTACCGTCCCCAAAATAATCAACAAATCCCAGAAAATTAAATAATCACGAACGATTAATTTAATTCAAAATAGTCTCAAAAGTAATATAACAAGTATGAAATAAAAGACACAAAAAAATACCCAAAAACGCTAAGAGCGAGATCGTTACCTCCTTCGTCTCCATCAAGTTCCCACCGGACCAATGCTTGTTTGGCCCCGCGTACAACTCAAAGTGCTGTCCCATGGTGAAGTGCCATTCATTGGGACGGAAGTTTCGAGAAGCCATCCTCGCTCGTTGTTGATGCTGCCCCGCACCTTCGCCCTACTCGAATTATGGTCCCGCGCCTTCGCCTTGTTCAAACTGCTGTCTCGCACCCGCACCGTGCTCATACGGTTGATCTGCGCTAAAAAGATAGTTAAAATCCATCTCTATAACAACAAAGTATCTCAAAATCTCTATTTTCTCTCTCAAAGCTCGACAAAGAAGGAAGAAAAGTGAAGAAGAAAGAGACAGCCGACGGTTGTTTGTAGGGTCTTTCCAGCGAATGGACCAGCCGCGCGGCCAGTCTTCCCTGGTGACGTGGCACGCCCTCAGCCCTCCATCTCGTGCGCTCGCATGAGATCCCCGTCAACGCAAGTCAGGCAATCAAAGGGACTGGCCACGCGGCCAGTTATTCCCCCAGGTGAAAAATTTCACAGTTTAGCCCATCGGCTTATTTGTTAATCCAAATTGGTCCGTAAGACCGCGTAAATCTCCAAAATTAATCTATAATTAAAGGTCGGAACCTCCTTAAACCCTAAAAATTATAAATTAAAGGTCGGAACCTCCGTAAGCCCTAATCTCCAAAATTAATCTATAATTAAAGGTCGGAACCTCCTTAAACCCTAAAAATTATAAATTAAAGGTCGGAACCTCCTTAAACCCTAAAAATTATAAATTAAAGGTCGGAACCTCCGTAAGCCCTTACTGGGTCTGGAAGAGCTCTATAAAATTACCAACAGGGTTCGGAAATCCTCTACAAAATTTCTAAATCAATCTAAAACAGGGTTCGAAAATCCTCTACAAAATTTCTAAACAAATCTAAAATTGGGTTCGAGAATCCTCTATAAAATTTCTAAAGCTTCTCTAAATTGGGTCCGGAAGACCTCTATAAAAACCACCAATCCATAATGAAAGGTCGAAAACCTCTGTAAACCCTAATTCTCCAAAATCAATCGATTACGCGTGCTCTATAGGAAGTTAGAATTCATCCCTAATTCTGTTATCGATTCTTAAAACTTTTTGTCCAACCGTGCGTAGGGCCTCCCCTCCTTTCCCCAATAGAGTCCATCTGCAACGACTTTATTGTTTTACGAATGCTTGATTATCCCCAGCGAAGGACGACATCTCGTTTCTTTCTTTTCCCACAGGTCTCAAACTACGATTGGCTTGATTCCACTTCGATACGTAGGTAGCCTGACCAAGGTTCAGCCACTTGACCAACTTGGTCACTTTCTTTCTCACTCCACTCTCAATTTGGAACTCATGTTTCAGATTGGTTCCTTTTCTTAAATCGACGACCCTCCCTGCCTTGCAAGAAACGTCGCCGAGGGGCTACTGTTAGTACCCAAGCTGAAAATGAGTTATTAGGCATTCTAGAACTCACAGGGACCTCCCAGGTATTTACGAGCTGCGCAGGAATTATCTGGAATTTCTTGAAAATCCCAGATAAGAAGATATCAACGACTGATCGGATGAAGCTGCAAAGATAGACGTTATCTAATCCTTCTCCAGAGTCCAAATTGATCAAAACCTTGGGAATCGAGCTAATCCACCTGGATCGGCTGGGCGGCCACATGTTCAGCAGGGTGGCCACTTCTCCCAGATCAAGTTTTCTTATAAATAGATGACCTCAGTTCATAATCCGATACACAATTCTCTCCCCCGATTTATACAAGACAAACTGACGGCAGAACTCTCTCTTCAAGCCTTTCTAGCAATCCCGAAGGTCCGACGAATCCGCGCTAGAGATTCGACTTCGATCTTGTCAAGATTGGTGAGAATTTGTCATCTTTTCTTAGTTTAGATCTGATTTATGCTAGTTTCATCATGTTTATTCATCAATATTCATATGATTCATAACGTGTTCTTTATGTTCTTGCTAGAATTCATAATATACTCTATATCTAGGGTAGCGATCTTCATGCTTATGTGTTATTTTATACATGTTTTATGATGTTCTTATTATTATGCTAGATCTACGGCTTATCCCATGCATAACGTGCTAGATCTAATGTTTTAATCCCTATTCATATTGTATAGCCGATGATGATCTCCAAGATCTAGGAACTACTTCTAAACCCTAAACTTTAGGTAATTACTCCCATGATCAGTAACTCTCCAAGGATGAATATGAGGACTACTCATTGATCTTTTCGATGGTATAATCATTATTCTAGGATGTGATCATCTTGTATGATTCTTTCTCCTCCCCCTTCATTATACATGATCCTGCTTCTTTCTCCCTATTCTGATAATGTGCGAACTACGCTGACCTGAGCTTCTCAAACGAGAGGAACGTAGGCAATCTTCAGATCCGGTCTCAATCAATAACACACTACTAGCACATTCATCATGATAGAAAGTCCGATCTATCGGGCGATAGGAGTGATAATGTAATATTCTTCTCTTGTCGTAACTTGACCCCCGAACCCTCTTTGTTAGCTTTTTCTCAATGTTTTAGCTCGATAAAAACAACGTGGCAACTCTTAATAAGGTTAAATGCCAACTTGAATATCCTAATCCCATAGATAAGATAAAATAAAGATAAATAAAAGAAAGACTTCCCGTACATCGCCCGCATCATCGGAAAGGGGTATTCACAATGAGACATGTCAAACTTAACGAGTTTCAACCCAAATCAATGGTGAGACACAGAAGTAGTGTAATTATGAATGAGCGTTCAAAATGGGGTGTGTACAGAGCCCCTTGGCGATGATACTTATGAAAGAAGTAACGTCATCGATAGAAAACACACCATTTAGAACTTTGGGTATGGTCGTGCTAAAAAGCTTCCTACGTATTCCTTAGAAGGAAACCAGAACAAACGTAGTTTGACTCCAAAATACGCAAAAACGGAGGCTTGATGTATTTTGAAAATCATTTTTTGAAAACAATACTGCAGTAAGTAAAGTTTAGAGTTTAGAGAGTAACCCATACTGAGGAATCAATATCTTTGACCCAATTCTGAATATACTCCTTTGTTGATGGCGAACAGTCTCCAGTTGCAATCCACACTGAGGAATCAATATCTTTGACCCAATTCTGAATATACCCTGTTGTTGATGACGAACCGTCTTTAGTTTTATTGGTGTCGGAATGACCATAGAGTTGCTTACTTGTGTGCCTCAATGACCATAGGGTGCTTTGATGTGAATCCTATGTTATTAGCATACGCCTTGATAACAATTATGGGATTCCAGATTTGGAGACGCCAATTTCTCGGACCTTTCTTCTCCTTCCAACGAGCTTTCCTTTCCATTGAAAAAAATGAATCCTATGCCATTAGCCTTCGCCTTGATGACAATTATGGGACTCGGGATTTGGAGACACCAATTTCTCAGACCTTTCTTGTCCTTCCAACGAGCTTTCCTTTCCTTTGAAAAAATGAATCCTATGCCATTATCCTTCGCCTTGATGACAATTATGGGACTCGGGATTTGGAGACACCAATTTCTCGGACCTTTCTTCTCCTTCCAACGAGAATTCCTTTCTGTTGGAAAAATGAATCCTATGCCATTAGCCTTCGCCTTGATGACAATTATGGGATTCTAAAATGGTGGGGATCCTGTGTTATTAACTTACGTTTCGATAACAGTTGTGGGATTCCCAGCTTTGTAAATCCTGTGCCATTAACGTATGTCTTGATGACAGTCATCGGATTTAGAGTTTGCTGATGCAGATTTTGTTACTCACCCATGATCTTGGATGTGCGGTGAGAATAGATTCGTACTAACTTTATTTGTTCCAATTCTGAAAATATTCTTTTTGTTGACGACTCAATATTCCATCTTGAACCGGGTTCAGATTTGACCTCTTAGTCAAAAGCAAGGCTTTCATGACATTTCTGTTAAAATAAGGGCTTTTCTAGAATTTCCCAAGAAAACAGGGTTTTCTGAGGTTTCTGGGGATATCTCGTACGAAGGAGGGATGTCTCGTACGAGACTTCTCTGTTTTTGCACAGAACAGGGCCATATCAGGTGCTGAATGTGATTTTCAAAATCACTTTTATCATTTCATTTCGAGAGTTCTCAACCCTAGGAAATTTTCTTCCCAAAAATCACCATTTTCACCAAGTTCTAGTGATTCTTAACCCTTTCAAATGTCCGGTGTACATCGTTCGCACAAGGAACACCTCTTCGGTAGGCATATAAAGGGAAAGGTGTGGGCGACAGATGAGTTGTGTCCATTCCCCAAGGATCATATTTCTCATGCCGTGCGGGCAAGGCGGGTAAGGATCTCTTCCTTTGATTGAGTTTCCATGTCAATTTCGTTGTTGTTTGCCTTAATTCTTATGCTTTCACAATTGATTTTGTCGACTTTTGTCAGTTTTCGTCTAGAATTATCGCTGCTAGGGTTTATCATGCATGGCTGATCTTTCGATGGGATTTCACCCTGGTTGATGTTGCAAATCAATGTAGTAAAGTAGTACATGATTTTAACTATCGTTCTAGGCAATTCTGCGATTTTTGGGTAAAATGCTTAAATGAGGATTTTACTGATTTTCTGACATTTGTCTCTTTTGTCTTTGTCGTTTGCAGCCATTCAGAGTTATCAACAACTGTAGAGGCAGCGTACGAGTGGTTGCTGAGAGGTGGCCAACTTTCAACGGTGAGATGAAGGAAGAGATCGAGAACATAGGGCTTAAGCCTTTCTTCGACGGCTTGGTGGGCGAGCGGCGGAATGCCTATATGCTCCAGGTTATTAGGGAGCGGTGGTGGGATAGTACCTACACCATGCATATGAGGTGGGGCGAGGTCACCATGACTCCCACTGATTTTCATGCCATTACTGGGCTTTCCATTGCCGGTGAGCCGATTGAGGTTGATACGGACTTCCTTCTAGGTAATGATGATATGAGGCACCGTCTAGGCTTCATTGTGCGCACCTCAGGCAAGGGTGTCCCTCTCAAGGCTTTGAGATATAAGGTGGATACCTATGTTACCATTAATGTGGGTCAGATGCACCTCACTAACACTCGCATTATAGCTGTTCGCGGCTTTCTGTGGTGGGCCTTTTCTGAGATGCTGTTTGCCAACCACACGTCAACTGCCTTGTTTACTCTGTTGAGTTGCTTGAGGGATATGCAGCATGTGACTAATGCTAGCTGGGGATTAGCTGGCTTGGCCCATTACTACGTGGCCATGGACGAGAGTCCGCGGGATCGGGTGAACGCTGGCTTAGGCAGATACAGCCATGCTTGGGAGGTATGATATTCACCCTATATTCCCCCTTTTATTTCAGCCACAGTTTACTTTCTCTCGTTAGCACTTTCATTTTATCCATTGTATGTTGACATTTTTCATGTTTCTCCCATTTGCAGGCTTGGGGTTCCGCCATGTTCGGCCTCTATAACTTTGATCTCCGGGACAACACCATTATGTTTCCGGATACATTGAGGTGGCGTAGGGGCAACAGAGATACCAACGGTGAGCATGCTGAGGATGCTGACTTGTCCGTGGAGCACATGCGGCGATACCTCGATGAGTGGGTAGTCGTTCCTGTGGTGGATACTGCTCTCTTTCCTTATAGGAGTTTAGGGGTTGAGTAGGCTTACTGGCAGTCGGGATTTAGGTTGCTAATGATTGGCTTTGATGGGGGATGCTTCTACTTGGGGGAGCGAGTCTCTCGCCAGCAACATGGCGACAGGTTGGATCTTATTGTCCCTTTGGATCCACCGGCCCATATGCTTGATTCTTATTCCATCGAGGATGAGGAGAAAGAGGACCTCATTATTGGTCAGCTTGCCTTTGACCTCATGCATCTGGAGGCAGATTATCAGGATTTTCTTACTCGCCTCATGCCTCGGCTGATCATAGAGGGTGACCAGGTTCAAGCCCAGGGAGTTGTTCATGTCCCTTTCCGTCCGCAACTCAAACCAGTTTTATTTTCCTACAGCATTGGTGAGGGGATAGAGAGCATCGAGGACCTTCCCGCCCAGTACGATATGCCTGAGGGAATCGTACCTCCCGCTGACGCGACCATGGTATGATTTATGACCCTTTTCTTGTCATTTTTGTCATTCTACCATTTCATGTCTTTGTTCATAATTAAAAGATTTTGACATCTCTGTTTGTTTCTTCTTAACAGGTTCCCATTGCTGAGTATAGGGAGGTCGCAGGACGGCTTGCCCAATTTATGGCCTATGCTAAGAGGGTGAAGAGTGAGACGGTGGGGCTCTTAGGTCGATAGGCTTGCCAGACTGCAGAGTCAGTTGCTTGCGGGAAGAGACCTCGGATTGATGATTGATGACGCGGCAGTGGCGACGTCCCCTTATTTGAGCAGACACGATCCCCCATTCCCTTCTTTCATTTGTGGTTGATGTATTTATTGCCTCGGCGTAAGCGAAGACTTTTCTTTCTCTTTGGCTTGTACCTATGCAACAGTTAAATCCTAACTCTAACACACATACTTTTGTTAATTTTAGTTTTTATTTCTGACTGTGTAATGAATTATTTCACATCCGGTTAGTCAACAGAGGGTTCTTTTATGAGATGGATTCGTGTTGGGTCATTTGTATATGATGTATAAACTGTTTCGGGTGAACTTCCGAGGTGATTGAAACACGTTTTGACTCGTTGGACAGCCTGAATCTGAGTAGAATCTCTTCTCAAAAATGTACTTCATTGGGTCCATTCGGGCAATCAATTGCATGGGAAACTCTTCCATATATGGTTTGAGTCTCTCAGCCACCCATACTAGTGCAGCACACGACTTTTCTAATGCACAGTAGTTCAATTCAGCCCCTTGAAAGCGACGACTGACAAAGTAGATGTCATTCTCTTTTCTCGAGTTGGGTTGCTCTTGTGCTAGCATAGCCCCTAGTGAAATGTCATTGACTGTAAGGTACAGGATCAATGGTTTTTCCTTATGCGGTGGAACCAATACATGAGGAATAATCAAATATTCCTTGACCTTTTCGAAGGCTCCTTGACATTCTTCGGTCCATTCTAGGGATGCACTCTTCTTGAGAAGTTTGAAAATGGGTTCACACATCGTTGTGGGTTGATTGATGAAACGACTAATGTATTGAAGGCGACCCATGAATCCCTTCACTTCTTTCTGCGTCTTAGGTGGAGGCATATCAATGATGGCTTTGATTTTAGCAGGGTCTGCTTCTATACCACGCTCGGTGACCATGTACCCAAGGACTTTTCCTTTCACCACCCGAAATGTGCACTTAGCCGGATTAAGCCTCATCTTGTAGTGTCTCAACCTTTCAAAGAACTTTCTAAGGTCGATAAAGTACTGCCCATCGGAGCATTTAGAATGTATGATCATGTCATCCACGTACACCTCCATTTCTTTATGTATCATATCATGGAACAGCATAGTTACATCTCTCTGGTAGTGGCTCCGGTATTCTTGAGTCCGAATGGCATGACTGTGTAACAGAATGTCCCCCAAGGTGTGGTAAACGCCGTTTTGTGTTGATCCTCTTCAGCCATAAGGATTTGATTATACCCAGCGAATCCATCTACGAATGAACGGACCTCGTACTTCGCGGTATTGTCGACAAGCATGTCTATGTTGGGAAGAGGGAAGTCATCCTTCGGAGATGCTCTATTGAGATCATGGAAATCTATGCAGACACGGACCTTCCTATTTGCTTTGGATACTTGTACAGTATTAGCCAACCAGGTTGGATACTCTATCACTTTGATGAACCCGACACTCAGGAGTTTCTCTATTTCTTGCTTGACTTGTACCGACCACTCGGGTTTAATTCTGCGGAGTCTCTGCTTGACTGGCTTTGAATCTGGAAGCAGCGGTATCTTATGTTCAACAATCGAATTGGATAGCCCCGGTATATCTTTGTAGGACCATGCAAACACATCTACGAATTCTCAGAGAAGCGCTATGAGGGCTTGTCGGTCTTCCCCCTTGAAGAAACTACCGATCTTGGTCTCTTTCGGATTATCCTCCATCCCCAAATTAACTGTCTGCATTTCTTCGGCATCAATAGGACCATTTCCGCCATGATAACCTACTTGCTTATTAATTTCTTTTAAGTTTTGTTATTTTTCTTGATCTATCTCGTCATATGACTCATTATTATCTAATTCGTTAGAGTTATTAGTTAATTCATCATTCATGACACTTGCAATCTCAGGATACTTGGAAAGATCTACGTTTTCATTAAGAAAGTAGGGGAATACACGTTCCGCGATGGCATCCAAGTCCTCTTGGGTGAGCTCATCGGTAGCGGTATCTGATTCTAAGGTAAGAGTTACAAATTTTCTCTCCCTATGGGGATGGGGAGTGTATCATGATTCTTTGATCATGAAGTCTTCACTTTTTATGGGTACCCCAGTTGTATACCAGTTCTGGATGGGCTCGTCACATTTCTTGATGAGCTTGGTGTAGTCTTGCTTTGGAGCGTCCCCCTTGTCTATCGCATTGATCTGAGTGTCCTCTAGCTTGCAAAGGTTGAGAAATTGGCGCAGTAGGTCTTCTCCCAACACAAAGTCCCATTCGCTGAATACTTCGGCCTTGGTACCCACTAATTCTCGAGGTAGCCACGAGAATTTCATCGGTTTTGTTTCAAGTGAGTATGGATCGCAGACATTGAAGATCTCAAAGCTCGGTTGGCGCTTCCCCTATGGTCGATCCATGGTTCAGGGAACATGAAGTATGGCAAGTTTTCCCCCTCGCGTACAAAGTACCCGTTTAGAGTCTTTTGATAGGCCGGTGTTATTGGTACTAAGTATGAAGTCCAATACCTTTCTTCCTTAGGGATGTTCTTTAGTGGTGACTCATACCCTAGACCATATTAAGATGGATATAGAATGACAGGTGGTGGTTCTTTGATCCCTTGCAAATCTTTGCCAAGTCCAAGACCGGGGAAGTATCCTTCTTTTAACATCATGTTAAGCACGGGGCGCGTTCCAGAGAAAGGAATTGCCTTTGAGTAGTCATTCTCGTTGCGTACTTCTATCATCTATACATTACTTTGCTTTTAGATTTCGAATCCATTAAAGAGGTGGTCGGCGGCCTCATGCTGAATTTCTAAGATCGAGCTAGCAGTGACAAGTTCCCCAAGTACGGTGACTATCATTTCGTTGTGCTTAAACTCGACACATTGATGGAGAGTTGATGGTACTCCCCCAGTTTGATGTAGCCATGGACGTCCCATAAGAAGATTGAAAGAAGAGGGGATGTCAATGACTTGGAATTCGGCCTTCGTGGTTATCTCTCCTACTACAACTGTTGGAGTGATCGCCCCCACAAGTGAACGCGCGGTGCAATCAAATCCTCGTACAGTAAGAGGTGATGGTTTCATATCTCTTGAGGTAAGGCCAAGCGTTACCATAACCTTCTTTGGCAAGACATTTATGGCTGATCCATTGTCTACCAGTATTCTGGGGATTCGATGCTCATTGACTTTTGCAGTTATGTAAAGAGCCTCGGTGTGCCCTCCACCATATTGTGGTAGATCTAAGTCGGTAAATGTGATCACATTGCCAAATTGGATTTGGCCTACCATTTGCGTTAACTCTTCGGGAGTTATTTCTTTAGGTACCTCGACTTGGGCCAATGCCTTTGATATCATCATTCGATGCTTGTGGGAGGAGCCTAAGAGATCCCATATGCAAATGTTGGATTGCGTCTTCTTTAACTGTTTAAGAAGTGGATCGTCAAGTTCAATGGTTTCAGGCTCTTTGGAAGATGACGGTTCTTCTATTCTTGGATCTTTGTTGATTATGACTCGACCAGATCGGGTGAGTAAGTTAACATCTTCCTTTTCTTTTTTATTCTTCCTATCTAGTACTTGATCCCAAGACAACATGTAACAGAAAGAAAATTCATTATTAAAATCTGGAGTGCTCTCGTCCACATTTGGGACTAGGCGAGTAGTCTCCTCTTTCTCACTAGCTATCTCTATTACATTGATCCCTCCTCCCGCAGTTGGGAGAGGGTTTGTTACTACATTAGGAACCCCTAGTTGCTTAGAGTCTATGAGATCTTGGATCACATCTTTGAGGTGGTTGCAAGAATTGGTGTCATGGCCACTGAATTGGTGGAACTTGCAGTAGAGGTGGTGAGCATGATTTGCAGGGAGTTCCCTTGGAGCAGTAGGAGATTTCCTTGGCGTGACCTTACCGGCTTCCACGAGTATGTCAAACATTTTTCTTTGGGTGATGCCTTCATACATGTTGTAGGTCCTTGGCCTCACCTTGGCTCTGGATTCAACTTCCATCTTGTAGCACTCCCTCTGGGCTTGTAGGCATGCTTGGAGCGTATCAATATTCTTTGCATAGTATTCTTCTTGCATGAAGAGGCCTTTGTGAAATGCATCAACTTCCTCCTCTCGAGCTAGCAACTGACTTCGGAGGGATTTGATTTCTCATTCGAAGAATTATTTGTGCGTCTTTAGGCGAGTTAGGAACTCCCCTTCTATCTCTCTCTTGAAGCGAGCGTACAGAACCGTAGCGTATACCTCAGAGAGCTGACCCACCTTTCCTTCTAGTCGAGCTTTGAGGTCGTTGAGTTCCTGCGCAAACCTAGCGTCTGACATTGTGTTGGGAGTATGGAGCTACCTTGCTGATCGGGCGGACCTAGAGATTCAAAGATCGTGTCAAATCCAGGCTGGGGTCCCAACAAGTCGGCTTTTTAGGGGTTTAGGTTGGCCAATACGGCAGAAACACAGAAAAGGGAAGATGGCTCGTACGAGACATCTAGCCTGACAGTCAGATTGCAGATTTTAACCATATTTTGGTCGGACGGAATTTAATCCATTTTGAGGGTTACTATCTAGTTCATCCTGGAACAGTGGATTCTGTCACCCTAGAATATGAGCCCCTTGTTTTTCACATGTATTGCACTCTCACAAACGGATAATTTGGGCAAAGCTCCCATATTCTCATCGGAATCCACCATTCAATTAACCAAACCTAAGTGATTCTGTAGTTGTTTTGCACTTTGTTAAACAACGCCTTTAATGCAATCAAACCTTATGAATTCTTGTAAGGGACAACCGAAAGGGACATTTCCAAACGTAGGATCTTGGTGGTGAAAGAGACTAGACTCGATGAATGTAGAAAAATTTTCAATTTCACCATCTCAATCCTTTGTTCAACAATTTTACCGAAGGGACAATCGTCAAGAATTCATGTAGGGAGGATTATAGATTGTAAGAGAAGCGTTATCTTGGGCAAAGATTAAAACAACCCTAAGAATTGAACCGACCGGTCTCAAGGAGTGTCCTATTGATTAGTTGTATGCATGAGGTTGATACAGGGCTTACGGCTAAGGCTCCCCATAAACACAGTCTAGGAGCGTGTCACGGAGTGGGTACACCATCTTTGGAGAGACCGGCGAGTGCCACTCGTAGAGTGGGTGTGTTTACCGACATCTGTCCTCCGATTGGGACCCGGGTTAAAGGGTATGTAGTGCAATTATTCTACATGCGTGCACGTGTGTGAGAGTCAAGTTCTAGGTGTCAAAGAGAAAATAGAAATTTTTTTTTGAAAGCAAAACAGAAAGCATGCAATGGCCGGGCCAAGTGGCTGCCTACGTTTACCTCTTGTGGAGGAACTTAGGCCGTCGTAGTTCACACATAAAGCAAAACAAAGCAAAGCAATAAATATTTCAAGTTAACAAGTACTCCTGCAAAACCAAGGTTAGCTTCATGATATACGGGGGAGTTTCTTCATCGTTAGGAAGGTCCTAAGACTCAGAAACAGAGGGGGGAACAGATCTGAAACCATGTGTACGTGTTTAAACCGAACGAAGTTCCTTTTTCAAACCAGGAGAACAGACTGCCGGACAGAAACTGAGATGTCTCGTACGAGACATAGATCCCTCGTACGAGGCATCCCAGTCTGGGATCAGAAAACTGTACAGAATGCAGAATTTTAAGAATGATGACGATTTTTTTCAACACAAGTCTAACCCTCTTATGATGTTCATATCCCTAGCAGAGTCGCCACTTTGAGCGCACGCGTCCTTTTCTGTTTTTGGTTGCCATCGTTTGTTTGGAAGGACTTGATTGTTGCTCGATTGTTGTGAGTTGCCACCATGTTTAACGGAACACGGACCGTGAGATTATTGAGTTCGGGGGTTAAGTTATGGATTGGGAAGGTCAATGAGCACCCAATCCACCCGATCTAGGATCGATCTTGCTTACGAAATCATCATCATCATCATTAAAATTATGCATTCATGTACAAAAGAAGCCAAATGAATAATTTCTTATTTATTTGAGTTGTCGGATCATGTGCTTCGAGACCATCTCCATGAATTGGAGAGGCTCTAGGCTGATCCTTTTGATGGAATCACACTACTTCAAAGCAAAGAAGGAGATGAGGAGAGAGGAAAACAAATGAATTACCTAAGCGTTCTTCGAGAATCCTATGGATGGCCTTGACTAAAGGCCTTGATGATCCAAAGAACTTGACTTGGATGGTGTTATGGAGTTATGAATTTTGTGGGTAAGGGAGGAAGACTGATTATGAGAACCTTCTTGATCAGATTTTGAGTGGTTTTTAGGTGAATGACCTGTCTAGAGATTTTTAGTTCAAGAACCTCTATATTTATAGGATTTCTTGACCTAGGGATCAAGCTAAGGAGGTAAGTTTGGATGGAATCAAAGACTTGATTTCCAAGGAGGTATTTTTGGACTCTAGGATCGCTCATCAGATTTTTTCCGGATTGCATGAGTGATTGCCAAGAAACAGCGTTGAGATCAACAAGGAAACTGACCAAAACCCGACTGTCAAGGGAGATGTCTCGTACGAGACATCTTGTGTTTGAATCACAATTTGCCCTCCTGCAAAAGTTTAAATGTTCATTTTGGCCCCTAACTAACGCAGTCAGTCAGAAACTTAACGAGACATGTCAAGCTTAACGAGTTTTGACCCAAATCAAAGGCGAGACACAGAAGTAGTGTAATTATGAATGAGCGTTCAAAATGGGGTGTCTACACACACAAATTAAGGGAAGTGATGAGCGTAGGAAGGGTTATGAGAGGGAAGAAGTTAGTGGGTATGACAAGTGAGGCCTACAATTTAAATATGTGAGAGGGGAAAGCTAGTGGGTATGACAAGTGGACCCCATAATTTAGGTACTCCCTCCGTCCCATAACTATGTAGATAAATTGCCATTTTGGGTGTCCCATCGATAAGTTACACTTTCTTAAAATGGCAAAGAATCTTTACTGTTCATCCGACTAATTCTCTCTCCTACTTTAATTTTACACTCAAGATTTGCAAAAGTATACAGTTTCATATGAATAATGGCTGTTGAAAAGGGGCTATTTATACTCTAACATCCTTAACCCTTAAAGACTTAGAGACCTAATTCATATCACTCTTCAAAATAGGCAATCTGTCCGGCCCAGACCACTTGGCACGGTCGTGCTCACCAAATGGCACGGCCGTGCCAAATGGTGCGAATGTTCATAACAATTAAGGCACGGTCGAGCTTGCAATCTGGTACGGTCGTGCTCACAAAAAAGCAAAGTCGTGCCAAATAGTCCGACTGCCATTTAGCCTTTAAACGATTCGTTCTTTTGATGTCTTAAGATGTTGTAGGCTTGTATCCATTCAGCTGATGTATTGACTATAATTGAGGAAATGAGTCCAGTACATTTTTGTGTATGTATTAGTATTAATAGTAGCCTAGTAGGGGTGTAACGGGTTAGGTTTAGCTACGGTTGAGATAATTTAGAGGTCGAATCACTAGATATTAGTTTGGAGAAATCCCTACCAAGCTACAAGCTAAGATGAACCACCATAATTTGGTTTGGCTTGGTTACGGGCAGATTTTACGGTTCAGACTGCGGTTTAAACCACAGTTTGTACTACAGTTTAACCACAAAATAGCTACAAGCATCCATAACGAACACATTCATGATCAAACGAGTACAAAATAGCTATAATGTAAACAAAATTACAACTTACAAAAGTTTAAAATTACAACAATCGAGCCAAATTACAACCTATAAAGGTTTCAAATTACAACAATCCACTCAAAATACGAAACATAAATCTTGAAGTACAACAAATACCAAACCGAAATTAATAAAACAAACAACATTCTGAAATTATCATTGAACCAACAGATAATAAATTACCAAACCAATCTATAATTTTGTAAGCAAACGAAACGAGTAGACGACCAAAATGACCCGCGTACTATATGAATTCAACAATTTGACCCGCGTACTATCTAAACTATCAAATCAACCTGCGTACTATGCATAAATCAACAAAATTAACCTAAATAATATAAATCATTAGTATGCATCAATGGTTTTTAACAAATGTTAGAAATTTAACAGATATTACAAAACAAAAAAAAAATTAAATGAATTAATCATAATATAAAGGGGTAAATATGCCAAGAAAAATAATTTACAAATAAACCCTAGGGTTTAAAATGAAAATTGAGAAAATCTAATACTAAATCGTCTAACCATCGCCTCTCCATTTTTTCTCTGCGTTCATACTTCCTGGTTCATACGCTCTTCATCCCTTCCCCATCCCCTTCCACTGGAGATGGGCATAAGGGCAAACCCGTCCGGCCCGGCCCTTCCTTTTCACTAACCCGCGGGTTAACGGGCTTGGGCCCGCCCGTGGCGTGTGAGCCCGCGGGCTGGACCCGGCCCGGCCCGCTTCTTCAATGATTATTAGGCCCGCCCGTCGGCCCTTGGGTTTAACCCAAAGGGCTTGAACGGGTTTTCTTCTTTTTTTAAAAAAAAAAAAATCTGAAAAAATACAGAATTTTATAAAAAAAATGTTTAAAAATATTAAAGACTTTATAATTTAATTTATAATTTAGTAAAAATATAAGTAGCCTTTAATAATATTAGTATGTTATTAAAGAAAATTAAAATAGTGAAAAAAGTTTATAATTGTAATGAATAAATTTTCTAAAATATAAACATACTCCATTTTGAATTGAAACTTTTTTTTTTTACCTGGCTAAAATGCGGGCCGACGGGCACGGGCCATCTCACGGGTTTAAGACCGCGGGCTAAGCCCGGCCCGTTAGACTTTTTGGAGGGTCCGGCCCGCCCGTCAAATACAAGGGCCAAGGGCCGGGTTTGGGCTACGGGCTCACGGGTTAAGGGTTTGGCCGACGGGCTGCCCACGGGCTTGGGCCCGAAATGCCCATCTCCACCTTCCACCATAAACACCATCCATGGTGGCCCCCTCCTCCTCCCCTTTTCCCACCCTTCCCTTGCCTTATGCCGTTTCTTCCCCCCTCTCTCATCCCCTTACTCGAATCTGATCTTTCATCTCCTCAACTCAGGTCCTCTATATCCAAATTCCAGGCCGTCTATGTTCTTTCTAGAATTTCCGGCGTTCGGAGGACGATGAGTGACTTGAAGCGCGGGCACGTTGTGTGACGATGGTGAAACACAAAAAATTGAGGTGGCGGTCGGTGCCATGTGCAGAGATTCATAAATGGTCAATCGTCTTGTTTGCAGATCTAATTGTTTCCACAATCACAGTGCAATTTTATATCGGGCTGAAGTCTGTTAGTTATACCTTGATCTATCTAATGAGTTGAAATGCTCGAATTTCACATTGTTGGTTTAGTTTATCCAAGGCAGTATGCAAAATTTAAGCATTGTGGATGTGATGAGTTTTGTCTTCCCGGACCAGATTCTAAAAGGATAATGTATTTTATCGAATAAGCTCGTTAACTTGATGACAAGATCAAATTCTTGGCCGTCTTTTTGATTGTATCCACAATAAAAATCATCTTCTATGGAAATATGTTTAAGGTTTAATTTTGAGTTACTTGGTTCTGATTTGAATTTCATGGGCATGAATTTTGAATGAATGCTTTGTTGAAGTTTTAAAATTAGTGGTTGAAGGCGGTGGCATTTGGTGGTGACTGGTGATGGTGAGATGGCATGAGATGGTGGTGCAGGGCGGTGGTGGTGTGAGATGGTGGTAGCGGTGGTGGTGTGAGATGGTGACGGGGTAGTGTTGTGAGACGGTGGTGGGAGAAGGTGGAGAAGAAGTAATTAAGACATGATGGTACTTAGCAAAACAAGTTAAGAATTTGCTAAGTTATGGGGCAATTTGAAAATTTTAATTGACATGTCCGTCAAATTACTAACTCTAGTTAATGCTCACTAACATCTACTAACGTTTTAGGTTGATTTGGTTCATTTATTAATAGTACGGATGTTGATTGAGTAGT
The DNA here is from genome assembly GCA_026119855.1 of Campanula takesimana. Classification (NCBI taxonomy): domain Eukaryota; kingdom Viridiplantae; phylum Streptophyta; class Magnoliopsida; order Asterales; family Campanulaceae; genus Campanula; species Campanula takesimana. The sequence goes on along the minus strand of JAOWBW010002663.1, from coordinate 10,081 downwards.
TTAGATAGCACACATGTCATTTTGGTAGAACTCATCTAGTACGCGAGTCATTTTGGTCGTTTTCTCCAACTGAAACGAGATTTTTTTTTGTCCGTTCCATGTTACTCCCTCCGTTTCATGTCACTTGAGATTTATTTCTTTTCTTGTCCGTTCCATGTGACTTGAAACTACCTAAAATGGTAAAGAATCTTTACTATTCCTCACACTCATTCTCTCTCTCACTTTACTTTTACGCTCACAATACTAATCAACTTACTATTCCTCCCACTCGTTTTCTCTCTTATTTAATTTTTCATACTCACAAATACCTCCTCCCACTATTTCTCTTTCTTAAATTTCCTTAATTTGTGTGCTAAATTTTTTTGTTTCAAATGACACGAAGCGAAGGGAGTATTTGATAAGACTTCTTTTGTGAGACACATGTCCTGTAACCAAAAGAATCGACTGAATCATACAAAAGTGTGCCAAATACTAAATTACGCTGTCCATCTCATAATAGAAATAGAGGCACGAATTTTCTTTTTATTGATAAGTCATAATACTCAAAATGAAAAGTTTATGATTGATGCCAAAATCTGGGGTAAAACACATTTTACTTAAACTTTAGGAAAAACGTGTTTCGGTGGCATTTTTGAAATATGTGGAATTTCTTTAAAAAAACGCACGGTGGCTTTTTTGTAAATAATCAGAATTTCTCAAACGGTAAATATAAATTCTTCTAGTTATGATTTTCAAGCACATAAACCTTTTGCATATCAAGCTCAAGAGGTTCTGGATATAAAGAACAAGGTCTTCTGGATATAATTTATAACAAGCATCGCCTGTGAGGAAAAAAAAATTTAAAGCTTTTTTAAAGCTGAAAAGAACCTTTGAGACTGATAGCCAGAACCTTTGAGATTGATAGCCAGAATATTTGAAAGTGATAGCTAGAAGGTTTTTTCTGAAAGGAAATTTGAAGAGCAGTTGATGTGTTAATAGATAGCCAGAAACAATGTTTAGGATGATCAGTTGCTGTGTTACCAAGGTTCAACGAGTGTGTTGAGGAGTACCATACGAGTAGAAAAAACACGTTTTTCCTACTCATTAGGAAAAACGCGTTTTATAGGAGACTAACCCGTTTAGAATATACTTTTTTCCATTCAAAACTAATCTCTACTTATTTATGTTTTATGCGTCTTATACTAATTGCTACTTACTTAAAATGTTCAATTTTCTCTCTCTTACGCACTCACAACAACTATTCACTAACTTATTTTATCTCTCATACCTATTTACAACACTTGCTTTTCCAACATATTTTCTTAACACTCATGTATTCACATTTAGTAGAGATTAGTTTGTAACATAGTATGTAGTACTCCCTCCGTCCTAGAGTAAGAGTCCTACTTTTCATTTTGGTACGTCCCAGAGTAAGATTCATATTCCTAAAATGGCAAAGAATCTTTACTCCACTCATTCTCTCTCCTATTTTACTTTTATACTCACAACACCAATCAATTCACTATTCTCTCCCACTCATTCTCTCTCCTACATTACTTTTACACTCACGACATTTACAGCACTTCCAATATTTATTAATAAGCGTGCAAATGAGGGGTACGACTCTTACTCCGGGACGGAGGGAGTATATATTTAATGAAACCAACTTGTTGTACTCCATCCTTCCCAGACTATGTTTCTTACTTTCCTTTTTAGTTTGTCTCAGACTAAAGTTCTTAGTTGTTTTATTATCTAAAATTGACAATGGGACCCACTTAGCATTCTCAACAAAATCTTTCTACCCACTTTCTCTCTCATACTTTCTCCTACTTTACTTTTCACACTCACAACATTTACCTTTTCATAATCTTTGTGTAAAGTCAAACTAAGAACCTTAGTCTGAGACGGATGGAGTACTAACAATAACTATTTACAAACTTATTTTCTATCGCATATCCACTCACAACACTTTTCTAACATATTTTTTTTAATCATCATGCATTTACATTTAGTAGCGATTAGTTTGCAATAGATGAAGTATTAATGAAACCAACTTGTTATACTAACAACAACTATTCACAAACTATTTGGTACCCCACATTCTCTCTCATACCCCACTTTTCATACTCATAACACCCACTTAACTATTACTCCCTCCGTCTCGGTTTAAGGTTATTAGTTTGACTTTACACGCTTATAATAATAGTGTGTGAAGGATATACTTGTCAATTCAAAAAGCAAGTGGGTGAAAAGTAAATGAGTGACTGATGGTTTTTTTTTGAAATATATGAACTTTATGAGGACAAAATTGTTCGAAACACTATTCATAGTTTGCCATTTAAGCAATAAAGCAACTAAGAACCTTAAACTGGGACATACCAAAAAGGAAAGTAAGAACCTAAAACTGTGATGGAGGGAGTATCTTTTTGTTGTTGCATATCAATTATACCCTTATTAATGATAATAAACTATCTCCTGCACAAACATTTAATTTCCTAGATAATTGGAAGAGGCTTTTTCAAATGCATCAATTGCATTTCTTAATATGTGTTAAACATCTGCAACAACGACATGTATTTTGATTTTGAGAGAGATGAAGTATACTTACTACTCCCTCCGTCCCAAAATAGATGTCGTTTTGGGAATTAATTTTTGTCTCTAAATACTTGTCGTTTCACTATTTTCAAAGCTTTTTTATTGTTCTATACCAATTATACCCTTAATAATCATAGTGAACTATCTCTTACCTAACCGTTTAATTACCTAGGTAGTTGAATTACTTTAGGGGTATTTGGGACTTCTTTACATGCATTAATGTCATTTCTTAGTATATGTAAAACACTCCAAAACGATATCTATTTTGAGACGGAGGGAGTATCTTTCTAATTTCCACATACAAATCTGCCTCACAATATTGTGGGATGAAGGGAGTACAAATTTATTTTAGAATGAAACAAGTTTCACTTTTTTTTTTTTTAATTGTAACACTTAGAATTAGAGATGGGTTAGAAGGAGAGAGAGGCCCAAGTGAGAGTATGGGCTAGATTGGGCCGGTAACAGACTGTATTGAAGGTTCCACCTTAAAATCAATTGGTGCTATAAGGGGAGTAACACCTCAAGTCTATATACCGTTCCATATTTCTGTCTTTAGCAGATATGGGATAATTGTCTATTACACGCCCCCTCACATGTAACCGGGCAACATCGTGGGCCGTTGAGAAGCAGCGGAAGTCAGGCCACCATAGATCGGTGGCTCTGATGCCATCTTAAAATTAGAGATGTGTCAGAAGGAGAGAGAAGCCCAAGTGAGAGCATGGGCTGGATTGACCCGGTAACCGACTGTATTAAAGGTTTCACCTTAAAACCAATTGCTGCTAAAGGGGGTAACTCCTCAAATTTATATATCGATCCATATTTATCTCTTTAGTAAATACTACCTCCGTCCCAGCTCAATGTGTACTTTTACTGTTCATGTGGTCAATTCATTCGAACTTTGACCATTATTTTGTGAAAATCTAGCTATTATTATACGGCCTATCATCCTTTTAACCCCTCCTACTATAGTGAAGCTCCGCTTTTAACCATCGTTGTTTTTTTAGCAGTTTTAACCACTCTACTATAGTTACGCACTCATGTTAACTTTACCTCTTAACGACATCCAAAAAATCTAACTTTCGTTAATAAAACTTAACGAAACCTAACCCAACCCCAACCCACCCCACACTGTAATGCCGCCCTAATCCCACCCCGGCAATACTCTCATTGTCGAAAAAAGGGAACCTTCTTATGCCTCCAAAAGATGTGGACTCACAAGCTATGTTGAAATAGATAATGAACAGTACTCATATGAATTACATAAGAGCAGCACATTTCCCAGAATTTGGGGTTTTAGCAAAGAGTACTTATATGAGCTCAATGTAATTGAAAAAAAGGCAAAAAAAAAAATAAAAAATAATAATAAAGGACAGAAAGACGGAGAGGAAAGATGAAGCTCTACAGAATAATCAAAATTTTAGACAGATTTTGGTTTTTCTATTAATTTGACCTTTTCGACAATGAGGTGTTGCTGGGTCGGAGACTAGAGGCGGCATCACAGATTGGGGTGGTTTGGGATTAGGTTTCGTTAAGTTTTATTAACGAAAGTTAGTTTTTTTGGATGTCGTTAGGGGTAAGGTTAACATGAGTGCGTATCTATAGTAGAATGGTTAAAACTGCTAAAAAAAAAAAACGATGGTTAAAAGCGGAGCTTCACTATAGTACGAGAGGTTAAAAGGGTGATAGGCTTTATTATACAATTTTAAAAGTTATTATTGTTTTATGGTTAGAAATAGTATCAATAACATCTTTCAAAATTGCATAGAGATACATAGATTTTCATAAAATTAAGCTTAAAGTTCAGTCAATTGATCAAAAAAATCAAACAGTGCCTATTGAACTGGGACGAAAGTAGTATGAGATAATTGTCTCTTACAATAACAAGTAATATACTGTAAATACGAGAAAGTCTGTCTATTAAAACAGTATCTTCTCATGTATGAAAGCATGCATCCAGTCATGCTAATAAATAAGAATAGATTTCAAAGAGAGAACAACCAAACCCCCTTCAATTAATGGAGATGTCAAAAGTGAGACTAATAATTTAATTAATTTATTGCTCAATTATTGTGTAAACTCTTGTGCTGCACACCCCATATTGACTGTCTGGGTTATTAACCAGCAAGTTATGCCAACATTAAAGAAATATATGCAGGGTGTAGGTCCCGCATTGTGTGAAAACAACTGTGTGGGCCTCATTTGTATAATAGCTACAGTTCTCACCAGAATTCTTTAGTCAATGAAAAGGTGGCAAACCACTTTGCCAGAGAATCCGTTTCTTTGTTGTATCTTGTGCTCAGAATATTGTACTTCTGTCTGGCAAGATAGAATCTTAAGATTGTACTAATTATAAATAATACTGATAAGAGATTACAAAATGAGATCCTTAATTCATAAATAGAAGATCTGAAACCCTAACAACAAATCTCTCTTGTTTTTTCTAGTGCAGCCATATCCATTGTTATAATATTAAAAGAGAGAGCTTAATTTGTTCATTAAAATGGACTACTCTTTGATGAATATGTATGCTTTACAGCAAAGTGATGATTATGAGCAGATCTTTGAGATCCCCTCTTATGATATCTCTTGCCAAGAACAAAATATTATCCGTGAGCAAGATCTTGTTGGTAGGGATGATCTTATGGCCACAGTGGGGAAAAGGAGCACAAGCGATCTGGCCTTAGTTAAGAATGGCGATAAAGGGAAGGCATCGGAATCTGATCAAGGTAAGAATAAGAAAGTGATGATGCATCGAGAAATTGAGAGGCATCGTCGACAAGAAATGGCTAAGCTTTATGCCTCTCTTCGCTCTCTATTACCTCTCGAATTCATCAAGGTAAATTGTTTATTCATTTCTTCTTATTAGTCTATGCCATCAGTACTTACATAAGACATAATAATGGTAATTGAGTAATGTAACCCTAGTTCATAAGGGATCCCAATAATAATATCTAAACTATGTTTATTTTTGTGTGATCGGTGTCATCTCTGGCTACTCTCTAAATCCTTCACCTAAGTGTAGGCAAAATTAACGTACTTACGGTTCATCGGGATTTGATCAACTACATTTTTCGTTGTTTTTCCAATTTAGGGAAAGAGGTCAATATCAGATCACATGCACCAGGCTGTGAGTTACATAAAATTCATGCATGAAACTATTGAAGAACTGAGTATCAAGAGAGATAAGCTCAAGAAATTATCAAATGAAAGTATTCCTCCTTTTCATGGGAGTAATTTGTCAGGAAGCTTGATAAACCAAGTTCATAATACAGTCATCGTTAGCTCCTGTCAAGGTGGACTTGTTGAAATACTGATCAATGGTGGCAATAATGTTGAGCGGAAAAATCCCCTTTCAAAGGTGCTGTTGGCACTTCTTCAAGAAGGACTTAGCACCGTTAGTTGCATTTCCACCAAAGTGAACGATAGGCTACTCCACACTATCCGTTCTGAGGTAAAAATGGATATTTTTCTTTTGTTAGAAAATGCTATGGATTTATGCACATTATGTTAAGCTGGTTTTATTTCATGCCTAAGATTTCTAAACCAAGGAAATGCAGTTGAAATTTTGAACTGCGTGAACTGAGCTCTAATTATAATCATGACATAATATTTTTGATTCTATGTATACCCTCAAATATCATTTATATACTTTTGAGAAATATGATGCTGATAGGATCAAGTTAACACCATTTTATGAATTTATATTTTTGTGCAGGTAAGCAATCAGACATGCATTAACCTCTCTACGCTTCAAGAAAAATTGACCCGTGTAGTTAACATTTGATCAGATTTATTGCTTTGAGTTTGTGTTCTTTTATAGTGAAGAATGTAGGTACATTAAACTCTTAGAGTCTGGCATTTTGTGTTGTTCTTTCTCTTGAACTAATGATATATATCTTAGAATTAGAGATGGGGTAAGAAGAAGCGAGAGGCCCGAGTGTTAGCATGGGCTGGACTGGGCCGGCAATGGACTATGTTGGAGGTTCCACCTTAAAACCAATTGGTGATAAGGGGAGTAACTCCTCAAGTTTATATACCGATCCATATTCTCTCTTTAGAAGATGTGGGATAATGTCTCTTACACTCCCCCTCACGTGTAGCCGGGCTTTGCCAAGACTTACAACGTGGACTTGTTAATCGGGTGGCGCGGAGCAGAATCGTGGGCCGTTGGGCCTGCACGTGTCCCATGTAGAAGCAGCGGAAGTCAGACCACCATAGATCGGTGGCTCTGATACCATCTTAGAATTAGAGATGGGGTAAGAAGAAGCGAGAGGCCCGAGTGTTAGCATGGGCTGGACTGGGCCGGCAATGGACTATGTTGGAGGTTCCACCTTAAAACCAATTGGTGATAAGGGGAGTAACTCCTCAAGTCTATATACCGATCCATATTTCTCTCTTTAGAAGATGTGGGATAATTGTCTCTTACAATATACTCTATAGGAGGATATGATGAATTTTTCCATTAGCCATACATGCTGTAGATTGAATATGCGATTGAGGAGCAAGTTTTGATGGGATGTTTGAATGTTATCATGATATGCATTTCGCATTCATCTGAAACGCTTCATGTGAATTGCGTTGTTGGTCCTTAGACCAAATGCTAGCTGCAAATGGTCATTATAGGAAGTTTAGGATGTTCAAGAGAAACTATATGGACTTTTGCATTTGGTATGGTGTGTTGCATGAACTTTTACATGATTTTTATGCTAATTGATTAAGAGTTGATCAATATCCTTGTGTTTAGTTTGGGATGTATGCATATATATGTTTACCCAGCATCCTTTCAACAGTTGATTGAAGTTCTTAAATGTGTTGTATTGTAATGTGTTTGATATAATCCATATGCTTATGTTTGACATGCACAATAGTCTACATATATAGAGCTTGAGTACTGCAGTCTACCTGCCTGTAATATGCATTTATACTTGATGCCTCATTCTGTTGGTTTGAACATATGTTTAAATTTATCGTAACAAGTGAATGGATTGGGTTTGAATTTATCCTTAAATTAATTTCAATTTTAGATTTTTTTTTCTTAATTTTTAATGATTTTTTACCGTAAGCAATTATTATACTCCTCCGTCCTAAAACGATCTTCGGTTTGACTATTCAAACTTTTTAAGGATACACACACTTCTCATGCAACTCATCAAAGGAGATGGGAGTGTCCCGGGGATGGAATTAGGGTTTGTAGTTGATGGTGGCAGGTCCCGGGGATGGAGTTAGGGTTTGTGTTTAATGGATAGTTCGCGATTGATCAACTTCTCATGAAACTCATCAAAGGAGATGGGAGTGTCCCTGCTTTGCACAACATGTACCACGTAATCAAAATCGGAGTCATTCAATTGATCAAGGACACGGTCAATTAAGTCACCGGGATCCAGAGGATGACCTAGCGAAGATAGTTGATCGGTACATAATTTAAGTTCCTGCATGTACTCCGAGATAGATTTTGGTCCTTGGTGATGGCCTGTAAGCGGTCTTTGATTTGTTTGAGATGGCCACGGGTGGGGATTGCATACTTTTTGGCAAGGATGCGCCAAGCATCATAGGTGGTGAGAGCTTGAGATATAAGCGGCACAAGGGAGGGTGATGGGTGCCGGCAAGAGCACTGAGTACCAATTTGTCTTGACGGAACCAAGTGGAGTATTCTGGATTTTTGACAGTGCTAGCGGAGGGGCGGCGGCGGCAGCTGCTGTCTCAGCATCGGTGGTAGTGGTGGAGAGGATTGGTTTAGGCGGAGTGATGAGTTGTGGTGGGGCAAAGAGGGTTCCATCTATGTAACCATATAGATCAAGGCCAATTAGGGTAGCTTCTATTTGAACCTTCACGCAATATAGTTGGTGGAGGTGAGTTTAAGAATGTGAGAGAGAGAAACTATGACGAGCGGCTTGGTAGGCTCGACAGTGTTGTAAGAAGGGAGAGGTCTCGTTTGAGGCCATAGGTTAGGTATGGATCGTAATCCTGGTACCATATAGAATAATTGAAATATTGGAGAAACTCAATTGTATTATTCACAATAATAGAATATATATACAAGAGACTTGCTTTGGATGCAAGTTAGAGAATCATATTCAAAATAAACTCTAGAATACTAATTACAGTAGGAGAGTAAATAAGGTAATAGCGGCTGGACCTAGCTTGGTAACCAAGCTAGGGTTTCGGCATACTGCAGACTGAATGTAGGCTGGAGTGTGTCACACTGTAGGACACACTGATCAACTAGGGTTTGGTCTATCAGCTTCACTAGTCATGTTTTGTTTATGCTATTTCAAACCTAAATTGTAGAAATGGGAAGAACTTTTTGAGACAATGAGAAATGAAAAATGAGAAAATCGTTTTAGGACGGAGGGAGTATATTCTAATATTATATACTTACTTTCAAATTAAAAATAAAAATCTATGAATTGGATAGCTATGATATTTATGATTAAATTCTCTTAATAATAATTATCTTTAGTATGTTTTTTGAATGAAAAGTGAATATCTTTTTAAGACAATTGGATAGCAATGGTATTATGCAATTTTACAAAAATCATTTACTATGTTACCACTAGCATCATTTCAGTTCAGACAGACGCGCTTGTGATAATTTTACACTCCTTATCAAATAAATTAATACTCTTTTCATTCTAAAATAAGCTTTCTCACTTCTTGACCATTACTAAGAATATATGAACTTTGTGCAATAATTTTAGTTTGATTTAACTATCTCAATGAAAATCTATAACTTGTCATTGATAATTATTGTTGATGGTGTATCATTAGTTTGAACGTTCATTAGTATAATTAAATCAATTTATAATAATTACTCAAAATTATTGATAGTAACAGAAAAAGAAAAAAGTTCATGTATAGCTACAACTTCTATACCTTCAAAATTCTTTTTTTTTTTTTTTTTATGGATGGAACTATAGTTTTGTTACATTTGAAAGAGACCATATTATTATGTTGGTTTTTTCGTACCCCATTGGCGAAACGGGTAATAATAATAACACACTATTATTATTACTAAAGTACTACTTACAATGGCAAAGTACAACTGCTTGTTGCACACTCTAATGCAACCTACTATACTAGATTTTAACTCTCATAAAGAGCCACACCCTGGACTTTTATTCTGTGAGTGATGCTCACATAACAAATTGGGGAACACAGAACACATATTTATTAGTTGCTAAGGTCGGACACCCCGCCTTCGATCTCTCACCTCGATTGCATAAATAGCATTTTTATTGACTTGTTTTTGTTAATTTCTATTACTTTAGTTAAGTTCCTAACTGATTCGTTAGTTTTGGACTAAACTGCGTAACAAGTTCTTTTAGGGTCGTTTCTGTCATTCTGTCATTTCACCATTAGGCGCCTCCGGCACAGCCTACGGGATGCACACACTCTCGCTGCCTAAGCGGGACCCGCGCGCCTCCCACCTAGCAGTGGCGGATTGCACCAAGTTTCCCTCCATTTTCTGACTTGAAAACCATCTTTTACCACATATTTTATTCTTGCA
>JAOWBW010002662.1:0-61496 GCA_026119855.1 Campanula takesimana | reverse complement strand
AAGGCCCTCCGGCGTGAGAATGAGTTGTCTGCTTAAGTATGAAAACTGGAGAGAAAAAGTGAGGTTAGAGAGCTTAACCTTCCTCCAGCTGAATGAGGGTGCTATATATACCCCAGAATCCATGCCTTGTCACCTAGATTCCTTCCTTGAACGTAGGGATTTGTACTTTATCCACATCTATGACTCATCATGTTTGTATAGGGCAACACTTCTAGAAGTCATCAATGGGCCTCATCGAGAATTGGGCCTGGCCTCTATTCTTCCAATCATGGCGGGTCAGATACAATTCCGAGCTCGTATGACCGAGCAAACATTCTGCGAAGTCCGACCTCGAGTCGGGCGTGTCCGCGGGCACCGATGAAGGGCCCTTTTAGAGTAATCTTGGTTATCGTGGTCAGCTCGGCCAACGAGCTGACAGTCAATATGAGACGGTTTGGTCTTCGGAATCCTTGTTCGGTTCCTCTTGGCTACGACTTCCCAGCTCGGTTCAAACGAGCTAATGATATCCAGGTTCGACCTGGGTTCGTTCAGTATGTGATGCTCAGGTCGGGGTGTGTTAGGCCGGACTTCCTGCCCGTTTCCTCAAGTCTGGTCGTTCCTTTCAATATATATAAATATATATATATATATATTTTGTTTTCTAGGATTAATATAATTATACAATGCTTACTGACAATGCAACGCTTTGTTTTCAAAACAACTTCTACAGTGAAGCATCAAAATTTCTACTATACAGTTACAAGAGAGCTTAATGGGTTTGCAGTGAAGTTAACTGAGGAGGAGAAGGAAAGAATAGCAGGTGCCGTTAAAGCTAGTTATTTTTATTTTATTTTTTTAGAGGCGGCCATATATATAATTGTTCAATGTCTGTGCATTTGCCTAAATTAACATATGCTTCTGCTAAGCCTACCGAAACTGTTTGGGACATTTTAAAGAAGTCGAAACTGTTCAGGTACATTTAGAGGCGATGGAGGTTTTTAAGAAAATTTCCTCCAATCTAACCCTGTGATATTTGTTTTGTTTTTTCAGTGAAGTCAATAAAAAAAGAGGAGGGGTAGTAATTCCTATACAAGTTTGTAGTTTTCTCGATTCTGTTTCTACATACGTGAATAAATCTGAGATTGTTTATACTTCTTATGTATTCGTTATTTGTATCTATTAGGAATGGATGGGGTGGTTTCGGTGTTCCCCAGCGAAACAAAACAACTCCATACAACAAGGTCATGGGACTTCATGGGCTTCTCCCAACAAGTGAATAGAACAACCGTTGAAAGTGATATTATCATCGGAGTATTTGACACTGGTATTTGGCCTGAATCTGAAAGTTTCAGTGACAAAGGATTTGGTCCACCTCCAACCAAATGGAAGGGCACTTGCCAATCCTCCTCTAACTTCACTTGCAACAAGTATTAACAAGCATATATATTCAACTGCTTTGCCTATCTTTCAAATGAAAACTGACATGGCTTTACTTTTTTATAAATTTTGTTTTGTGGATGATATATAAATGGCAGCAAGATTATTGGAGCTCGATATTAATAGAAGTGGTGGAGATTTCGGTCCGCAAGAAATACAAAGCCCAAGAGATTCAGATGGTCATGGAACGCTCACTGCCTCAATAGCTTCAGGTGGCATAGTTGGCATGGCTAGCTTAACGGGTTATGGACTTGGAACAGCAAGAGGGGTTCCCAGCAGCTCGTATAGCAGTTTACAAAGTGTGTTGGTCCCGTTGTCGTGGTGTTGATATTCTTGCAGCATTGATGATGCAATTGCAGATGGTGTAGACCTAATATCCCTTTCAATTGGGGGTACCCGCCCTAGGAGATATTCAATGATTCAATAGCCATCGGATCTTTTCATGCCATGAAAAATGGGATACTTACATCAGCTGCAGCTAGTAATCATGGTCCTGACCTTGGAACTATCACTAATTTTGCACCTTGGTTTCTCTCCGTTGCTGCAAGCACCATTGATAGGAAGTTTCAAACAAAGCTGCAACTCGGTGACGGTTCTGTTTATGAGGTGAAACTCTTATTCTCCTAACTTGCCATCCCCACGTAATCTTCTTCGATATTCCTGTATTTGTCATCTATTGTGGATCTATTTTATATGTAGGGAGTTTCATTAAACACATTTGACATGGAGAATGACACATACCCGATCATTTATGGAGAGTCCACACCAAATAGAACTGCAAACTCTACTAGCTTCTCATCCAGGTATAATTTATTTATTAAGCTTTTGCTAATGAGGAATAGTTCAATGCTAATATGCTATATCTAAGTTTAAATACTCCCTCCGTCCTAAACTGATCTTCCCAATCGACTATTCAATTTTTTTAGAATATGAACACTTGCTTCACTAGCCATGTTTTGTTTAATCCCAATTGAAGAAATGAGAAGACCTTTTCGGGACAATGAGAAATGTAAATGGGAAGTTCATTTTGGGACGGAGGGAGTACATGTTTATGGATGCTTTTGTTGTACTTTTTGTTTGTGAATATTTAGGTTTTGCTTGACAGACTCACTGGACGTGAATTTGGTGAAGGGAAAAATTATTCTTTGTGATAAACTAGTAGGAGTAACTAATACTGGGGAGTCTCTGCTGTTAGCTGGTGCTGCTGGAATGGTGATGCGGGATACAAATGACGTTGATGCTGCCCGAATTTATCCTCTACCCGCAACTTCTCTTGGCAATGATGATGGTGCCAGCGTTGGTAACTACGTTAACTTGACAAGGCAATAAAATGCATAATATATGACTCTGTTTTGTAAATATGTTTTTCCAAACTATGCAAAAAGTAGAAATCTTCCAAGTCTTACGGATCCTAGTATATTAACACAGCAAACCCAGTTGCAACTATAGTGAAGAGCACTGAGATGAAGAACACGTTGGCTCCATTTGTGGCCTCATTTTCATCAAGAGGACCCAACCCCATCACAAGTGATATTCTCTCGGTAATTTTAATCGAATCCCAACGTTATTGTATATTTCTAACAACATCTTGGATTTTGGACATTCATTTTGGGACGGAGCAAGTATATCTTTAATGTTTTTGCAGCCAGATGTACTGCCCCTGGAGTTGAAATCCTAGCAGCATATTCACCACTGCTCCATTGTCCAGAGACTCAAGTGACACTAGAAGATCACAATATACTATAGCATCTGGAACATCTTTGTCTTGCCCACACGCTACTGCAGTCACTGCATACGTCAAATCCTTCCACCCATCTTGGTCTCCTGCTGCAATTAAGTCCGCCCTCATGACCACTGGTACCAATATTACTCAAATGAAAACTGTTTCTTTTTCTTTTTCATGTATCGCTAATATTTATGTGCTGTTTTTTAGAAACTCGTGTTGTGAATAATCTGACATTTCAGCCTATCCCTTAATATACAGTATTTCTTTATTTTTCTTTCTAATGACTTATGCTGTGATTAAATTTGGACTTTTCAGCTTATCCCTTGGATATTAGCACGAGCCCAGATGCTGAACTAGCATATGGAGCCGGTCATATTGATCCACTAAAGCTATTAACCCCGGTCTAGTGTATGATGCAAATGTAATGACTACATAAATTTCTTATGTGGCCAAGGCTACAGTAGCGCGACACTTGAACCACTAACTGGAGATAACAACACATGCTCTGCAGCCACAATGGGGGCAGTTGGGGACTTGAACTTGCCTTCATTTGCTCTATCCACTCTCCCTTTACAAAGCTTTAGTCGTAATTACACGAGGACCGTGACAAATGTTGGATCATCAAACTCTGTATATAATGTGACGATTACATCTCCACAAACACTTAAAATCAGTGTTGAGCCAAGTTTATTATCATTCACCTCATTGGGGCAAAAGCTTTCGTTTGTAGTAAATATTGAAGGTGTGATAGGTAGACAAGCCAGATTTTCGGCGGCTTTGGTGTGGGATGATGGCACGCATAAAGTAAGAAGCCCCATTGCCGTCTATTCTTGGGAATAGATCATGCATGCAACACAGTCTTAAGCTTAATAAGGATTTGTGATTTTTTTTTTTTTTTTTTTTTTTTTTTTTTTTTTTAATGTTGTTTATAAATTTGCGAGTTTGTGTTTGAATAGGAACAAGAGAGAGTTGGATTGGTAGGTATACCAGTTACATTATGTCTATACCATGTACCAACCAAGTTTAACTTGGTACATAAAAATACGTACAATTACCAACCAACTAAGTCGGTATACCAACTTAGTTGGTATGGTTGGTACTAGCCTATACCAAATGTGGAATATAATGCAAAAATGGCTGTAAAACAAAGATGAATGACGAGTTCAAAACAGTACATATTGATTACATAATTCAACATTAACATAAAGCTAGTCAACAAAGCAAGATTCTCATGTTGACACCAATTGATCACAATAATTCACCACAATATTACTAGTGGTTCTGAAGTTTAAACACAAAAACAAAAACAAAACAAAAAACACTACTTGAGAGTCGTCTTCTTCAATCACAATAATTCACCACAATATTGACTTCCTGCATGCTCATCCAATCACAGTTAGCAAACAAAAATACCAATTATTGAGTAGTTATTATATTCACCATCTAAAGAGACAGAAATGCCTAATAACAAGACAATTGTTTCTCCACATTATTAGTCTGTTGTAACTCATGGTTATTAACATAATACTCACAGTTTAAAAAAGAATAGGGAAAACTTATTCTGCTAAGAGTTACTTGATCACAATTTTTCAAAAAAAAAATGTTGGTTATAAAAAATCTATTGTTTCACAACCTCCTTTTAGACATGCTGGTTATCAAAAAGCTACTGTTTACCAACCTGTTTACCAAATGATTTTCAATTTATTTATTTTTTGCAGCAGCACCATGGCAAAATAACCACTTATAAACAGTTATCATGTACAGAGAAAAAAAACTGACCTAGGCTTGAGTGTTACTTGGTGCAATGGTGTTGTTTGAGCCATTAAGTCCTTCAAATGCTTCAATAAGAGGGGAAAAAACTCCTTAATAAAATAGCATAACATTATGAACTATCATAAGAAAATACTTTGAAGAAATGTACCTTTCTCCAGTTCCTCAATCTCAAGGTATATTTTCAATTCCCTTTCTGTTGGAGTTTGATAGAGATCAAAGTTTGCTGGTGCACATCTTAACCAATCAAAAGTGCAAACAAGGGCCTCGATTGTTTTTGTGTCAATGAAGCCCTAAATGGATCCACGACTCTTGACCCTAAGCTAAATGCATTTTCTGAAGCCACGGTACTACATGGAACAGCAAGTACATCCTTGGCTAGCTTCGACAAAATAGGAAATGTAGATTCATTACCCTTCCACCACTTGCCAATGTCAAAAATTCTTGACCATAAGACTTACACATTTATCGGATAAATATTGATCAACGTCATTACTGATGCATTGAGCATTTTGAGACATCCTTCTCTAGCAATCTCGTTACTAACATCATCAAGCTCCTCAAAGTTTTCCTCATCTACTATCATATCATCTTGATAAGATTGTTGAACTTGCTCCATGCTCTCGTTGCTTTTTTACTCGTTATACATCCTATCATTATTTTCTCAAATCTTCTTCAATTGACTCGATTATAGCCACACTTGCATTAATTTTCCTCATCGCCATTCTAGACCAAGTAAGTTTGTATCTAGGATCAAGCACGTTTGCTATCATGATGATTTTATTAGTAGTCTCTAAACTTCCCCAATACTCAAATTTGCCTTCATTGATGTTGCAGCCCTACTCATGAATTGATCTTCTGAAAGAAGTGCTTTCTTAATCTCACACAACAAAGTAATCATCTCCACAAACAACACATTAGAAGTAATCGTATTCCAAGCACTAAGCTTTAGGTGGCAGCATAAAACTTCTTCAAAAAAAACACAAAATGCCTCAGCATTCCTCAATCATCAAAATTGGATGGCAACTTTTCCCGTAAAATAGCTCTTGAACGCCTCATCCTCTTCAGCCATTCTATTAAATGTGACCTCATACTTTAATGCAGCTTCAAGCATGAGATAGGTGCTGTTCCATCTAGTTACCACATCTAACGGGATATTAGCATTTGGCGTAGCTTGTTCAAGAACTACAAACTCCCTGAACTTTTCAAGTCTTTGTGGTGGGCTCCTCACATATTAACACAATCCCATATGCCAGAAATCCCATCTTCTAACTCCTTCAAACCGTCTTTCACAATTAAATTGATATGTGACAAGCACATCTCAAATGCAGATACTCCCCATTAAACATCAAGGTTTGTAACTAGTAAGCCTCCTCTTCAAATACTGGACAGCAACATCATTGGCACTAGCATTGTCCAAAGTTATGGTAACACTTTGTTAATCTCCCATTGCCTTAAACATTGCTCAAGTACTCTACCAATATCCTCTCCTTTGTGACTAGTTATATTACAAAAGTTTTAATCCTTTTGTGCAACTTCCAGCCATTGTCCATAAAGTGAGCCGTTACCACCATGTATTGATAGTTTGAATAGATGTCTATGTATCCGTAGTGATAGAAACTCTTGTATCGCTAGCCTTAAGCTGAGAAATCAGTAATGCCTTCTCAACATGATACCTATCTAAAACACCTTGAGCAACTTGCTTCCTAGTTAGTTGTGTCCAATTTGGTTCCAACTCTTGGCATAAAGCCATGAAACCCTCCTTCTCCATATACCGAAATGGAAGCTCATCCTTGATGATCATCTCAATGCACCTAACATCACACTTCTTTCTTATTCCACTTTCGGTACCCAGTTCCACCACTCACATTATCCCGACTTAACCTCGTCTGTGTGGGATTGGCATCTTGAAACAAGGGGTGTACTTTGCACTTCTTGCTATGATATTGCATAGAACTAGTCCCGTTCTTCCTTAGGTCACACGGCACTATCTTTTACATAGTTGCAAGAGCAGTTCTTAAAATCACTTTCACCATTCGGAAGCTTGCACCTAGTAAAATGATCCACATTTTGATTTTATTTGAGGCACTTTCGTCTTTCGCTTTCCTTCATTAATAGCTTGAGTACTTCCAACTGTAGGTGTAGATGAAGGTGGCAAAGGAGGAATTGATTGAGAAGAAGTAAGTGATGGAGCTGAGCTCGAATCACCTATATTCTGCGAGTTGGGGAGGTTCCATACCCTATTTGAAATATAACAAATCACAAAACATTGTGTTAATGCTTTTACTCAACATGAATGATAAATATAAAATCTTCAAGCAGCAAGTACATTGAAAAATCTTGAAATAACACTACAACAAAAATGGATTTTGCCGGCACTTATTTACTGACACTTGTTAAGTGCCGTAAATTTGTGGCACTTATAAAAAAAAATGCCGCAAATATTCTGCACTTTTTAACAAGTGCCGCAAATTTCCGGCACTTTTTATAGCGCAATATGCTATAATGGATTAATATTCAAAATTCTGATTGCATTGAAAAGTTAGATTCAACAGTTGTTATAGCGACATATATATGGGTATTTGACCTATGTGGATTGATAAGTGGTAATTTCTATAAAGTGGAAAAACCAAGAGGTTTTCTTGATGATTTTTTAACTTGGATTTATCAGAGTTTTATTCGTTAATGAATTAGATTAATGCACCTATCGATTAATTAAATTTGTTAAATCACTTGAGAGTTTGAAACGGATTTTCGTTATTTCGTTGAATGGATAAATTTTCGTAAATCTGTTAACCTAAAGTGGAATGCAACAAGTCGTATTTGAGCGTGCCAGTTCTTGGATTTTCTTGATACTTTTACAGTCGTTGGAATTTCGAAGTAGCGAGAGTTCTAATTTTTCATAGTGGTATGCCATTTTCCCAATAAATAATAATTTTTATTAATAATCTGAAATATGGATTGACTTTATGTAGATTTACGATTTGATATAATTTAGATAACATTCTTATTATGCATATTCAAACAAATAATGAGTATTACTTATATGTTTGTTCTGCATCTTACCGACAGTTCTAGTTTAGTTTATATATTTACTTAACTTATATAAATATTCGAGGACGAAAATTCGACTTTAAGGTGGGGAGGATGTAACGCCCATCCTTAATCTCGTTAAATTCTTGACTTGCTTGTTAAATTCTTGACTAGCATATTTATATGCTATTTTATTTGAGTTAATTATTTAACTACTTTAGAAAATTAAGGTGGTTAAATGTCAAAGTTAAAAGTTTAAGGGACTTTTTGTCAAAGTTAGAACTTGAGGGGCCTAGTTGCAATTCTTGGAAAGTTCCAAGTATATAATGTTTGTTTGCCTGAGAAAGGCAATTCATTTTCTCAAAGTTTCTCGTACTTTCTCTCTGTTTCATAGAAGGGAGTTCAGTTTTACCCTATTCTCGACTCCCGAGCTTAATTATTCCTTGTTCGTGATTCCGGTCCCGGATAAATATTCGTGGCGTTGAATAGAGCGTTTCCTGCCGAACAGAAATTAATTTGGGTCAACTTGATTTCGGACTAGGTAAGCTATTGACTCCCCCTTACTTGTAATAACATGCATATATGTTATTCCCGCTACTTGTTCTTGTTAAAATTGTGTTTGAGCAATTTTCGTGATACTTGTAAATTTGGGACAAAAGGAGTATTCGTATGAAAAGCAAAATTTAAAAGTTTGAACCTGGAATGAATTAGACTTGAAAAAGTATAGAAAAGTTACTCCTATTCGTGAGACGGTAAAATAGTAACTTGATTTAAATATTATTAGAAAAATTGTACCATTATTTGTGGTACGGGGAAATGAATGGAAGTATCCCTAAATGTTTATATTAGTATATTATAAAATTGTACTTATACTTTTGGGGACGGTGAAATATTTTAATGGAATAAAAGAGAATTATTATATTACTTGTGAGACGGTGATAAATTAATAAAGTGTCCCTATAGAAGTGTTCTGAGCATGTTAAAATGCACTCTTGAATGTTAAATTGTGAGTAAAATTATACTCCTACGCTTGGGACGGGGATTTCTAAGCCTGGGAAAGAAATTGGTGTTTGCTGAAATTTGGACCAGGCGCCCGCCCACTTAGGCACCAAGCGGCCGCCCATTTGGCCAGAAGTTTTAGTTCCAAAAATCCTTGGATGAGCGCCCGCCCGGTCTACTATAGGCGCCCGCCCGGTCCCTTCTTTCAACCAAAGTGTTTTAAATCTAAATTAAATTGAAAGCTTATCCCTTGTTAAGGCATATAGCCTTAAGATAAGATGTCCTAGCAAGTGTTGTGACACCTTAAGGGTATCAGAAGTGAGTCTTGAATATGATTACTCATTAAATTAAAATGAGAACTTGAGTATAAAAGGAAGAACTCTTTTATATGTTTTGAAAGTGCTATGAACAAGCACTTATGTGTTATGCTTGTCTTGGAACCTATGTTTGTGCACCTTGAGGGCACCAAATTAGTGTCTTGAGCTTGAATATCCTATGTAGGGGATTATGAACTTGTAAGTATGAGTTGTCTAGCTCATTTACTTAATTTGAACTCGAAGTGTTCTTAGACTAAGTTTAGGGTACTACCCTAGATGGCCTAGATGAGTGTTGTAGAACACTCTAATATTGAAAAATAGTTCTTTTGTGAACAAATGAAACGTGGACTTGAATCATAATTAAATGATAACTTGAGTATAAGAGTAGTAACTCGTTTATGTGTCTTGAAGTTAATGTTTGTGTACCTTAGGGGCACCAACTGATGTCTTGAGCTTGAATGTCCTAAGAAAAGGATTGAAAAATAATTCGTGAAAGATGTATAATTCATCTTCCTAGCTTGAACTTGAAGTATAAGATAATTAACTCTTGTACATGTTTAACCATCCAAAGAAATGGATTGAGAACTTGGATATAAGATGATAAAATCTTGTATATGTCTTGAATGTCTTGAATGTCTTAAGTTAAGACAGTAACTTGAAGTATAAGACAATAAAATCTTGTACATGACTTGAACATCCAAATAATTGGATTAAGACTTGAATATAAGATTATAAAATCTTGTACGTGCCTTGACACCAATATATGTGTATGGTAATAAACTTGAAAGATCCTTGATGTGTATATGCAAATCTTGCATATAGCTACTTGATAGAATGTGGCTTCTTGATTACTTGATACATGGTATTAATAACCAAAAGAGTTGGGATATGGAATTAGATAGAGAATGATTAACTCTACTACATATTTGAATTTGATACGTGTATATTGGAAGTGCTATGAATAAGCACTAAAGTGCTAGTGATTGATTTTAATCGTGTATATACTCAATGAAGTATATAAAGAATAAAGAAGATATCTTGTCTTGAAATGAGTTCCTAAAAGAAAATAGGGACTAGTGTAATATGAAGATAACCCATATAATCGTGAATACTACGACTTAAGTTAATAAGAATAACTACAGAACACAATATGTGTTAGAAAATGTATTCGATTACTAACGATACATATACGTGAGATATGACTGTGACTAGGTATGATGTGACCTATTCTTCTACGTATTTAGAGTCTAAGGTATTGGGCTCTATTTGATAGTAAGGGTATCGTGATAGACACTTTAATGTGTTAAACGTGATATGAATATGTACGTGCAAACTTGGCATGTGACAAAGTGATATAGAATGATATACCCTACTACTTGTTTGAGGTCTGTTATTAATAGACTCTAACTTGGATTGACTGTGTTATATGGACACTCTATGTGCCATTGTTAGATTGATTTGTCTTCGCAATGATTGCGTACGTGTACTTGTATTCTCATGAGCACATGATACATGATTACATGGTGCATATTCTCGTGAGCACATGATACATGATTACATGGTGCATATTCTCGTGAGCACATGATACATGATTACATGGTGCATAAAGACTGGTCCACTAATATGGGACTTAGTTCTATTCTCGTAGTTCAAGTAAACATCTACTTGTGCATTCTTGTGTGAGTCCAGCTGGTTCTCCTTGCTTGTTCGGAAATATATAGGTTCACGCTTGTCGCGAGAGCTGGGGCTTAAGTGACAATCGGGTCCCTATGTATTTGCGCTTGACCCCTTACTACCGGCCATAGTAAGGGCATAGCTTCCTTGGTTGGAGCAATAAGCCTGACTTAAGTGAATGCTAAACTCTTGAACACCTCGTGAATCTTGTTCTTGGGAATGACACTGGTTACCGGGTCTTCTTATATACTGCATAGCAGTCTCTTGTTCTTGATCGTGGTTGTCCTCAGCTATACAAGCATCGACAACAATGGTATTCTTGGGAGAATAAGGAAGGATTCAGGTAATGATACGTGATAGGCCTATGTGCATCTTAGTGAGCTGGTCTAGCCTCTCACACTACTTGACTACTTGTTACCTGATCATATCTTGAACTTGATTATTTGTTGAGTTGGTTTAGCCTCTCCTATACTTGTTACTTGATGATACTTGACATATGATTACTTGAGTATCTACTGAAATTTCGTGATAACATGTCATGTAGTTGCATGTTAATAGCTTACTGAGGTTTATCTCACCCTTTATTTGTTCCCCCCCCCCCCAGGAAAGCAGGGGATAGTACGCAGTGAGGCTCGACATAGCTGGGAACGTACTTCGCAGGATGTTCTTGTTTGAGACTAGTGTCCTTTTACACTTTGGTAAGGACGATGTTCTATGAGTTGTTAAACTCAGGGTTTGTTGGGGTAGACTTGTGTAGTGCTTGTTGTCTCTAGACATCTCTTGATGCCAGATTATGTACTAGGCATGTCTTCTGCTGTATGTAACCATGTTTGGTTTTAATTTTCTTGGTCTAGAACTCGTTGTGAGCTATCTTAGATCCTTACTCTTGAGTATATATAGCATGTCAGTTTGTTTCTAACAGGTATTGTTCCTGTTTCCTGTTAGTTTCTTGTTCCTTGTTAGTTACGCGCACCAGGTTCGAGGTTCTATTAGGGGATCCCGGGACTTGGGGCGTGTCAACCACCAACACTGTTAGGAGAGGCTGCACTATGTCCGCTGTTTGGTTGCTGGAATTGTTGATAGTATTGATGCTTGAGTTGTTGGAATTGCTGCTGGTATTGTATTTGAGGTGGGAACATACCAGCATCGGGAGGGAACATACCTAGTGGAAACATGACCATAGGAGGAGGGCACCAACTCGGCCTAGGTCGTTGTGACAATGCTTGGCTAAGTCGTTGAATCTCAGCCTGGTCCCGAACCCTATCCTCAACAATTTTTTTAAACCATATCAGTTAGACCCCCAACCTTTTCCATCCATAATTGTTCCCTATCAGAGTCAAAATTACCAGAAGATCGAGGAGTCGGATGAGTATCTTGAGAAAAGACTGATTCGCCATGATTTGACAGTTTGATGAACTTTTTCCCACCCTCCCCAAAACCAACAATTCGGGCTCCCATATTCACTCTCCTTCCTTCTTCTTTGGCAAAGTTTTCAGCAGCAACCTCCCATGCATCTGATTTAAACGGGATGCGAACATTAGGATCTTCATCTGGATCAATAATACCTTCAGTTATATCCCTTTCCTTGGCAACCTCCTTGTAGTTATCCTATTTTTAATAATTAATACAAGGACAAATTACAATTTAGGGCCTAATGTCTATGAGGCGGTTGCAGTTTAGGGCCTGACGTCTAAAATTTGGCGATTTAGGGCTTGACATGCCAATTTTTACGCAATTTAGGGCTTTTTGACGATTTTCATCCAAATTCATGTTAAGTGGTCACGTGCAACGCACGTGACAAAAATTAAGGGGTTAAGTGAAATGTTTTTGAAATGAAGGGAAAAATTTGAGAAATAGCCTAATAAAACCTAAAAACCCATACCACGTCTCTTTCTCTGTTCTTGCCTGATGCCCCCTCCCCCCTCTTTTCTTCACCGGTCGACGACACCTTCACCGGAATCTTGAAGGCGACCACAGATTACCCTCATTAAGCAATCCCGACAACCACCGGAGACAGGTCTCCAGCAAGTACAGACATCTCCGGCCAGTTGTGCTTCCCTAAGTCTGGCCTTTGTTTAATTTCTTATTCTTGATTCTAAAGCAGTAGTCATGTACAAGGTTGCCTGTAATTGTTGATGTTGGCTCTCTGATGTGGCGGATTTTGTATATGTTAATTCCCTTAGTTTCCTATGTATTTTCATTTATTTTGACGTACTTAGACTAGATTTGATGTAATCGGGGGCATTATTTATCATTTGGGCTTTTATTGTAATCCGGGGTAGAATAGTCGTTTTTATTTATTTATTTTTCCGGATGTAATTTTGGTGAGATTCAAATTCATGTCTCGAGGATCAGGAATAGTCAAAGTCAAGGCAAAGTCATAGTCAACCGAAGCGGAGGAGTATAAGACCAAACTGTAATTTATGGAAGTTGAGGTATTGTTCAGCATTGTTGAAAATTCCAGGGATTGCTGTGAAGAATCAAAAGACTGCAGGGACCAAACTGAAAATATTTGAAACTCCAGAGACTGAAATGCAAATGGTGAAAATCGACTTCCATCCGTACAGGAAGCAGAGCATCGACTAAGTGGAGGATTTGGTTTTTGATTTTGATTTTCTTTTTTATTATTATTCTTTTTCATTATCCCTTAGTGAGTTTTAATTAGGAATTAATTATTATTAGTCTAGAGGGAGGATTAGTTTAGGTCGACTTTTTTTTGGGAGGAGACTACGTACTTTATTTTCTTCTTCTCTTTTCT
This sequence comes from Campanula takesimana, assembly GCA_026119855.1. NCBI lineage: Eukaryota > Viridiplantae > Streptophyta > Magnoliopsida > Asterales > Campanulaceae > Campanula > Campanula takesimana. The sequence continues at coordinate 47,803 of JAOWBW010002662.1, read as the reverse complement.
CTCTGGTGTTGAGCTTTTCCATGGAGAACTAAACTCCATTACTTTGGACTTGAGATCTTGATTCGGGTTTTTATTTCTATTGATGTATTTCTTTTTCCTAATTAATTCTTGTTCATAATCTTGCTTGTATTGATTTAGATTGATTTCTAGGGTTTGTGGATTTGGCTAATTCACTTGTCCTCTTTATTGATCTTTGCTAGATTACTCGTTCTGTGCCAGAATTAGGGTTTTTATTGTAGAATCTTCACGAATTGTGTATGTGCCATAGCAATTCGGGAAGTAGGCAAGATTAGACGATTATCTAATTAACCTTAGAAAGCGTTCTTGATTTTAGTCTCTTAAAACATCATCAATTAATCTTTAGACCTTTTCTGTGTCAGTTTAGGTTTAATTTTAATTAGGGTTTATAGTGAGTGTGCCACTGCTATAAACTAAACTGAAAGAAGAGACAGAGATTGAAATACATCTCGTAATCAAGTGAATAAAATTTACGGAGAAAAGAATTATCAGTGATATTAGAATTAAAATCCGGTGACAGTATAAAGTCTGAAGTTTCTTTTAATCACTGTTTTAATCAACTTAGTTTATTTTCCCGTCTTAGGAATTAATTAAAATCTCAATCAAACCCCCAATCTGGTCAAGTGACTGTTGGCAAATAAATCACCGTTCTTCGTAGATCGACCCTGACTTACCCTAATTACATTATTAGTGGCCGAGTTTAGGTCTAATTTAATAGGCGTGCGACTAAGCCTACCACTCTCCCAAAAGCTTTTATTATTTTCAATACTTTCCAAATCTTCTTCCTCTTCCTCCTCAATTTCCCGGCAGACTTCGCTCCCGGTGGAACTATCAGGAGAAATCTCGAAATTTTCCTCAAGAAATCCGAAAATGGGATTTGACATATTCATCGTCGGATCTCCGGCGACCTCAATTTCGTAATTACCCCATCCCAAAATCCGGTGAGTCATCGGGAATCTAGACGTTGCTGCTGCTCCGGCGGCCCTGTACGGAAAAACTATAACCCTATAGATCGCTTTTTTTTATTTTGCTATAAATAAATAAAACGATCTTTTTTAAAAAATTGATAAATTTTGAAATTAGATTTATTATCATTTTAGATATTAATTTATTTTAATTTTTTGTATTTTTTACTCCCTCCGTCCCATTTGAAGCTTCACCATTTTGGTGATGACACACAAATTAAGAAAAGTGATGTGTGTAAGAAGGGTTGTGAGAGGGAAAAAGTTAGTGGGTATGACAAGTGGGGCCTACAATTTAAATACTCGCTCCGTCCCATCTTAAACTTCAAAAACTTCCCTTTTGGGTGTCCCATTTTAAACTTCAAAATCCAAAAAAAGAAAGTTATTTATACTTTTTTATTTAGTGGGACCTACATGTCATACACACAACAACTCTCCACTAACTATTCCCTACCCTACTTTCTCTCTCCTACCACTTTCTATACTCACAACACTCTACCACACTATTTATATTTTATAATATAAAGATTCCCCTCTTAATTCTTGTGCCCACTTTTGTTTTTGAAGTTTAAGATGGGACAGAGGGAGTATGTGAGAGGGGAAAGTTGGTGAGTATGACAAATGGGTCCCATAATTTAAGTATGTGAGAGGAAGAAATGAGTGTGTATGACAAGTGGGGCCTACATTTTTTACCATTTTAGAAAGGATGAAGCTTTTAACAACAGGACACCCATTTGGGTAAAAGATGAAGCTTCAAATGGGACGGATGAAGTATATTTAATATTTTCTTTGAGCTTTGAATATTAAATATTTTTAAAAATAATTTTAGTTTCTCAAATTAAATATTATTTACTTTAAATTATAGTTTAATAAATTAATTCATGCATAAAAATGTTATACACATCTAATTCATGTACAAGCAAGTGTTTGGGATTGATAGTTTTTCTAATCTTACCTTTTATATTAAAAAATGTACAACTGACCCCCTCAGTTATTGTCACATGCGTTGCACGTGACCACTTAACATGAATTTGGATGAAAATCGTCAAAAAGCCCTAAATTGAGTAAAAATTGGCATGTCAAGCCCTAAATCGCCAAATTTTAGACGTCAGGCCCTAAACTGCAACCGCCTCGTAGACATTAGGCCCTAAATTGTAATTTTCCCTTAAAACAAAAAGAAAATATAAGATAATAAATAGGGCTTCATTACCTAATTCAGTTTTCATATAACATGGTGCATGTACTGGAGTACATATATGGCTAGGGTATGCTGCTCAAGAAAATATAAGATAATAAATAGGGCTTCATTACCTAATTCAGTCAAGTTCAATCTAATTACTCCCTTCGTCCCAAAATGAATAGCCAAAAAAATTTTGAAATTTTTTCTTGATCAATAGCATTTTTTTTTTAACAATCATTTTGGGACAGATGTGTGTATATTTTCTAACAATCAGTTCTTGTTCAGGATTCGGAGACCAATCAAACGAAGGATCAGCCGCATCTTTAACCATATCATCCATACCCACTGACTCTTGTATATCCATAAACACTGCTTCACTCTCCCTAAATGAATTCATTGCTACAGCAGAACTATTTTGTCTAGGTCGACCTACAATTATTGGCTCACCATGCGCTATCCATCTCTTGTAGTTCTCAACAAACCCATTTTTCACAAGGTGCGTCTTAATTATTCCGTCAGTTTGAACCTTTTTATTGCGCATGTAGTACACGGACACAAAATCTTTCCAACACGTAGGCAATCGGGATGAGATCTAGCAAACTCTACAAAAGATTTCACACCTTTCTTAAAATCTTATGTAATTCTCCCCTGTAAAGTCCATTGATTATCCATCCAACTATGGTCTACCCCAGACATATTCAATTCCTACAATTTTGACCAACAACACAATTTTAAATTTCACAAATCTTAGTTATCTATAAAAACAAATTAAGTAACTTGGGCTCTGGAAATTAGGGTTAGGCTGCTATCCCATCTTAAAATGCATATTGTATGAATTGTAATTAACTTCGTGTCTACTCGTTTTTAATCGAAAATCAAGAAATTTCGGCAGCATAACCCTGCATAACCCTACAGCTCTCCAAGTCACGACCTAGGCAAAGTAAATTAGATATTATCGGTTGAAACCAACAATATCTAATCAACCATGACTAGTATGCACCCAGAGAACAATAGGATATATACTACCAAAATATCTCAATAATCAACTAAGAAACGATTTTAATACACAACAAGTCATTTACATTTCCATACAATCATGCATTTTAAGACTGTCCAACGGACAATTCAAGAATAAATAATTACATGTTTGCCGCAACATGAATTAAAGGCCAAAATATGTTTAGGCCCCTTAAGTTTACAACAAATCCCACTTTGCCACCTCGAACGAAATTTGTCCCAGATTGGTACCCAATGTTAAAATTATCCCACTATGCCCCCCAGATCTTAACGGCTGTTAGAAATTTAACAGAATAGGTAACGAATGGACTAGTTTGTAATGATTATTAGTTTCTAAGGGTCAAAATGCAAAGTTTTAAATATAAAGTACTAAAAATTTATTTATTTTTTCCAATTAATTAACATTATCTTAAATTTGCTATAATTAATATTTCTTGAAAATAATACTAATTTTTAAGCAAAAATATTTTTTAAAAAAATAATATATATATTTTTAAATAAAAATTTAGTACGTTTTTTTATTTTCTTAAATAAAATTATTTAAAAAATAAATATATTTTTTTTCTAAAATCATAGTTATGTTTTATTTATATTTTTCAAAAATATAAAATAAAACTTTTAAATCGTAATATTTGTAAGAATTTTATGTTTTAAAAAATAAAACATTATAATCCTTCTGTCCCTAAAACAATTTTTAATACATTATCGTAAAATGTAATCTTTTACGATAAGCATTACCTTTTTATTTTGTTAAAAATACCTTACATATGTTACAGCAATCATGTAGGCATAATTAAATTTCTTTGAATTTTAAATAATAAATGTTAATAATATAAATCATAATATATATTAACTAACTTTAGTATTATACATTTATTTAATAATTTAAATATTAAATATTCAAATTAATAACTTATTAAATTTCATTACTTATTCTTTTCAATAATTAAAACAAATTTCCAAAATATATGTTTCACTAAATGACTAGATTTGACCAAATTTGGCCAATTTTGACAAGTTCTGACAAGTTTGACCCAGGTGACCTGATTTGACCAGTTTGACCGAGTTGACCAGGTTTGACTGAGTTGACCAGGTTTGCTCCTCTTCCATCATCAATTCAAAGTTTCTATCAACAGTTACAATTCAATTCAAAGGACATCTAACCTAAATTGTATTCATAGCAACTGCAACTTCAATTTCACAATATTCTATTTTCAATCCATCACTTTATTGACTTAATTTATCTCTCTATATATAATGGAAAATAGTCCTTTTATTTTCTTTCCTAAGCCCAGATGATGAATACTAAGGGTGAGCAAAAAAAATTTGGAACCGGACCGGACCAAAGGAACCGGACCAAACCAGTTAAAACCGGACCTGACCAGTACATATGGTTTGGTTTCGGTTCCAAAATATTATAGAACCAGTATATTGGTTCGGTTCTGATTCATGATAAAATTAATTACGGTTAGAACCAGACTGGACCAGTTGTGCATATATACTATACTCCCTCCGTCCCACCTCACTTGAGACCTAAAAGGTTGGCACAATAACTAAGGAAAAAGAATAAAATAAGAAAAATATGTGGTGGAAAATGAAGAGAAAGAATGAGTGGGGTTAATAGTATGTTGGTTGAATGAATTGTGTGGTGGAAAATGAAGAGAGAGAATGAATGGGTGGGGTAGATTGAATATAAAATTATAAAAAGATTACCATTTTGGGGAGTCTCAAGTGAAGTGAGACGGACCAAAATGGAAATAAGTCTCTAGTGAGGTGGGACGGAGGGAGTATATATTATTTTATATGTATTATTATATACTCCCTCCGTCCCACACCAATGTACACTTTTGGTCAAAGCTACTTGAACTTTGACTAACATTTTATGCTAAATAATTTATCTCCATAAAAATTTAAAAATAGTTATTGATAATGTTTCTATTACTAATTAAGTAAATTTTAATTTTTTTTTAATGTAGATTAATAATTTAGCATAAAATGTTAGTCAAAGTTTAAGTTGGTTTGACAAAAAGTACCCATTGGTATGGGACAGATGGAGTAGTAAATAAAATCATACACTTACTTTTTCTTATAATTTTTCAAAGACCCAATTAAATTGCTTAAAAAAAAACTCATTTAACTATTTTGTAATTTTGTACTCCACCCAAGCCTCAAGGTCCCAAATCGGCAAACCCAAATCTCAAATACTAGTAATCCGTATTCAATTATTCTCACTTTTAAACATTTATTTTTCATAATTCTTATCCTCTTTTCAGTTTAAACATAGAGTAAAACCCTAGTGTTCGACTCTTCAACTGGACCGCATCTCTTCTCTCTTTTTAACTTGATGGTATTTTGTTTGGGTTTGATCTTGATTTATAACTAGTTAAGTTTATGTTTATGTTTGATCTTATCAATGTTGTGAGTTAAGAAAGTTTGAAAACAAATCAAATTCAAATGACTAGAACCGGACCAGACCAAACCAAACCAATAGAACCAGAACCAGTATATTGGTTTTCGCAAGTATTAGTTTGGTTCCGGTTCCAAATTTTTATAGAACCAATGTATTGGTTCCGGTTCTGGTCCTGTGATTTTTTGTCAAAAAATGGACCAAACTGGACCATGATCACCCCTAATGAATACTCCAATTTCTACACTTTCTTTCCAATACTGAAGATTCAACTGAGTACCTATTCAAAATACTAAGAAAACCACACATAAAAACTAACATGACAAACGAAATGGTTAACAAGCCTAACAAAATGAACAAACATAGCATTTATCAGTATACTAACAAAACCACACATTTGTATCATATATAAACTAACGAAAACCACAAATACATTATCAAATCTAACGAATACCTAACAAAATTAACGAAAATAAACAAAAACAACTAAAATCACTTACTTGTGGTGATGAGCCGCCGGAATAATCGGAGAATTGCACTGCCTTGAAATTATTATCATCAATAAAAAAATATTGAAATCAGTCAAAATTTAATTTAAAAGAAATAATGTTAGTCGAATAGTAAATTAAAATGAAAAAAAAATGTTTTTACCTTCAATGAGATGTTCGTTCGGAAGAAATCACCGGAGATGTGGAGAAAAATAAGAACCGCCGTACCAAAGAGTGAGCCGGCGGCGGCTAGGGAGAAGAGAGAAGGAGTGGATGAAGAGAATGAGGTGCTAGGGTTTCTTCCAAGCAAGAAAGAGTGTTTATATATGTCAACTTGGCGACGACCATTTAAAAATGGCAACGACCTGGTCGTTACCAAATTTGCACGATTTTTAATGTCTCCTTGGCGACGACTTTTTGGTTGCCATTCAAATTCAATAATCCCGCTTAAAATCAGCAACGACCATTATTTACTTCCCAACGACCAAATCGTTGCCATTTTTAAGACCCGGTTAAATAATAATGCCAACGACTTGGTCGTTGCCAAATATACAATTTCCGTTCCTAATTGGCAACGAACAGTGGTCGTTGCCATATTTCCGTTCCTATATTTAGTGTTTCTAGTAGTGAATAAATAATTGTATGCGTATATTTATATGAAAAAATGACTTAGCCTAGTGGTAGAGAGCTTGGTTTATATGCAGAGGTCTCGTGGTCGAAACCTGGAATGTCAATAATATTTTAATTTAAAATACGACACTTTAAAAAGTGCTGGAAAATTCCGGCACTTTTTGAAAATTGTCAGAAATTTGCGGCACTTTTAAAAGTGCCGGAATTTTTGCGACACTTTTAAAGTGCTGGAAAGTATTACCGACACCACTTTTTCCAACACTTAGAAAAGTGCCGGAAAATGTGCCGGAAATAGCTTTTCCGGCATTTTTTTTCCCGTTTCCGGCACTTTTTAAAGTGCCGCGAAAAGTCATATTTGTTGTAGTGTAACAACCAGTTAACAAATTTTGAGAATCAGGAAAGCAATTTACAAAGAGAGAACTAGGCTTTATTTATATTAAGAAAATCATCTTTTTTTTGGTAGAAAATAAATCACTAAAACGCTAGGTCGTCTTGCAAAGTTCATGTGCAGATTCAGTTTTTGTGCTGGAAATAACCATGTTATCTGGAGGACATGGATATGTACTATCTCTAGGAGTACTAATCAACACAACATAATGGTTGAAAATACCAACTTAATCAACACACATGAAATACGAACTAGAAACAGAAGTACAGGATAAGTAAAGAAATTAACAAAGAAAATACTAGGGTTTGAGAATCAGGAAAGAAATTTACAAAGAAAACACTAGGGTTTGATGAATAGGAAAATAAATTAATAAAGATAACATTAGGGTTTGATGAATCAAGAAGGAATTGACAAAGAAAACAAGGATGAGAGACTAAGCCTACCTTACTATTGCAGTCGGAAATCAAGACCGGATGGATGGTGCGCTGCTCGGCCGCTGCTTAATCGTCAATCGCCGATGCGAGGGAGAGGGAGAGAGACAGTGACGAGGTCGTGTCTCGTAAGTCTGAATTAGGGAATAGATTATCGAATACAGATAGTCAATATAGAAGGATATTTTATTTTTTAATGTATAATAATATTTATTATAATTTAAAAAATTACAATTGGTACTCGGAATACCAACCAACATTGAGTATTAGTACCGTGTACCAACCAATAATACATAATTGTTACGGTAGTACCGTACCAACAATATCGGTATACCTATTTGGTCGTACCAATTATAATTGGTACGGTTGGTACATGAGTTGGTTAGTACTGGCGAGTACAATTTGCCACCCCTAATATTTATCCATTTCAATTTCATTGATTTAGAGCCCAATGTTGTCATTATAGGGTTTTTCGACGGACTCAGCTAAGTCGCCCATTGCCGTGAATATGATGAACAAAGGGGTTTCTTTGAAATGAATATTATCTTTAAGGGGTTAGAAGAAAAGTTCTAAATGTGAAGCATCTATATAATAATAATAATAATAATAATACTAAACTAAAAACCAGCTGACCTCAGCAAGTGACAAGTGTCAGCACCATATTAAACTATTTCCCGCTTAAACTTACTCCGTACTAGGTGAAAACCCGTGCTACGCACGGGATTGCTTTTGGCCAAAATCAAGTCTTTTTCATATATGATGATAAAACCCATTTCAGGGGAAAAGTAATACTCACTCCGTCTCAAAATAGATGTCGTTTTGGAGTGTTTCACATATATTAAGAAATGGTATTAATGCATGTGAAGAAGTCTCAAATACCCCTAAAGTAATTCAACTACCAAGGTAATTAAATGGTTAGGTAAGAGATAGTTCACTATCATTATTAAGGGTATAATTGGTATAGAGCAATAAAAAAGCTTTGAAAATAGTGAAACGACAAGTATTTTGAGACAAAATTTAACTCTCAAAACGACATCTATTTTGAGACGGAGGGAGTACTAATATGAGTGCTTATTTTTTCTTTTGGAATAAACTTGAATTTTCCTTGATATATAAAAAGTTTCATAAAAATCCTCCCATATTTTATAAAGATTAAAAATGTAAAAATCATGATAGTGATTATTCAATTTGCATTTACATTTACTCTATATATATGAACGGATATATAATTTTAACTTTTAAAAGTTCCTAAGAATAATAATTATCTTTGATTACAAGTCTTAATTATACTGTTTTAAATCTACCTAATCATAATTAATAGAAGCAATAATGAATAAGGTCTAATGGAGTATTCAAAGTGCTTCTGTAACCCCATTCAAAAATATTGCATGTCACTCCATTAACATTAAGACTATTATTCATATACATGCATTAACTTAAGGACTGTTAGCATACTTTGCCTTTCACCCTTCATCTATTGTTTTAAAAACAAAATAAAATAAAATATGTGGATCAATAATAAATAAAAGGGTAAAACTAATAAAAAAATATTAATGATAACCAAGAATAAAATTAACAAAAAAGAAGAAAATAGTGCAACTTTCTTATAAATAAAAGTTAAGAGTGAAAATTAAATTGATGGTGAAATTGTCATATAAACAATAGTTGAGCAGAAATGGGAAAAAGAAAGAAAGAAAAAAAGAAGAATAAAATAAATCCTAAATAAAGACATTTTATTAATTACAAATACATCAAAACCTAGGGAATGAAACATATATAGTCCCACAAAATAGACCAAAGCAACAAAAGTGAGAAAATCGCAAACAAAAATCAATGTCAAAGAAACAACATTACAAAGCAAACAAATTTGAAAAATAAAATTAAAAATTTAGTTTTAAACTATTAAAAAACACAATCAAGTTAGAGAAGAAAAACAAATAAAATCTAAGTACATAAAAAGATTTATTATATTTCAAAAAAAAAGTTAAAGCAAATCAATGTATATATATATATATATATATATATATATATATATATATATATATATATATATATATATATATATAAATCAAGACTTAATCAAATGAAAAAAAAAAAAAAATATTCACAAACATAATGAAAATAAACAAAAGCAAAAAATAAATTAAAAAACAAATATAAAATGTAATAAAAAATATTAAAACAAAAAATGAATGTCAAACTAAATACATATGAAATGAAAATGTAATTAGAAGTACAAAGTTTTCAAATTTTAATGAAAAGAACAAAATATGAAAAGAATCATTCACAAATTATCATAGAGGAAAACAAAAATAACTAAATAAATATGAAATTTAATACAAAAAGTCAAAAATAATAATAAAATCAATAATAAAAACAAAAGTAACAAATAAATTCAAAATAAACATGCAAATGTATTAAGGAAATTCAAAACTAAAATTCAATTGAACATAACAACAAAATTCATAATAAATGAAAATTGTAAATAGAAATATAAAATAGGAAGGAAAAAAAACATTCACAAATATTAAAAATAGACAAAAGCAAAAAATAAAATTAAAAAAGCCTAGTAAAGTATACAATAATAAAACTAAAACTAAAATAATATATAAATTATAAACATAGGTAAAGCAAAAAGAAAAGAAAAAAGTAAACAACGATTAAAAAAACCATTGAGAAGAAAATGATTATAAAAAGATAAATTAAAAGAAAATCTATTTTAAATCAACAAATAAATTTCAAAAGGAAAAAATATAAATATAAATACAAAATACAAATTATAATCAAAAGTAAAAGAAAAAGAAAGTAATAGAAAAATAATGTTGGGACGGAAGAATTTTTCCCAATTCTTCATATTGTTCAATTATAAAATGAACCAAAACAAAGTACACAAAAAATATGCAATATTAGAAAGGAAAAAACACATGAAGGAAGTGAGTATAGGTTTGTTGGCAATTACATGAATTGATGCACAAATGTCCTAAAATGATTTTCCAATAAAATTTTAAATTTATTTTTGATTAAAAATAAATTTGAAAACTTTTTGAACATTTATTTTGAGATAAAGGTAATATGTGAAAGGATTGAAATACAATTACCGAAACTTAAATGTTGAATGAAAGGCTTTAACCACAAATTCAACACAGTTTTCATTGTATTTCCATAGTTTTTCTTCGACAAAGTGACTTCTTCTTTGAGCTGAGTGATTGAAAGCAAACCAATTTGTGAATGAACAATTGATTCATGTCAAATCTGTCGGAAAAATGAAAGGGACCACGTTGGAGGAAAAAAAACTTAGAAACATTGTTTTGTTGATTAATGAGTCTCCAAGATACACAAAATTTTATTAAATCGGGTGATGCTTCAAATTTCGAGTCTCTTGTGCTTCCACTTCTCCAACTACTCCTAGTAAAGACGACATGTGATTAGTTTCTAATCAATTATAATAAAATATAGAGATTGTATATCTACCAATTTATGATATAAATAGTTAATTCTATTAATCATATTAGACATTAGTTACTTCATATTCCAATGATCACTCTTTGATTCATATTCTTATAATGGATGTTTCAATTCAATTCATAAGAAGCCTAAAAGTTGGATGATAATGTATCAATTTATTGTCCTTTTTAAATGCAAGGCCTATCAAGTCTACACTTCTAGTCTATATATATCTAAACTTCTTATCTAGTATATTTAGTTAATAAACTTTGTATAATACTTTTAGAATAATACTTTCACCTAGTATCATACCTAATATTATTGTCTAATATACTCAACTAAACTTTTTATCTAGTATATTTAGTTAATAAACTTTGTATAATACTTTTAGAACAATACTTTCACCTAGTATCATACCTAATATTATTGTCTAATATACTCAACTAAGAGCCGGAATATGAAAAGCCCTGGCACATCAATAGCTAGGATGATGTGGCTTCCTAAAATGCAAGATAATCCCAATTCTTGATGAGGTGTCACACCCATGTGTTGTGAGTGTTGATAGTTGAGTGGGAGAGAGAAAGTGGGGTAGAGAATAGTTATTAGTGAGAGTGGGAATAATTTCCACCATTTTGTTTTGCAAACGCCCAAAATGGTAAGTTTTGCAATTTCCGGGAGGACGGAAGAGTATAGCTCTAGACCGGGATATGACCAGTATCTTTTCCTTTTCATTTAATGAAACAAGATAAACAGTGGAGGCACGAGTAAATACTCCCGCTATGATTTCTAAATCGAAGATCAAGCGGCATATCAATCCCGGGAGAGTTGTTAGCATATTTACATGCCTAGTTGTAGCCTTCAGATTTGTGTTAGCATATTGCCAGTTGTAGCCTTCATTGGCATTATCAATTAATAAAGAAAAGCTATCGACTTCTGCTTTCAACTGTTCATCTTACTTCTATCTCTTTTTAATTAGGTGTATTTATCTCTCCCCAATATTTTCAAAGTCCAAACGGATCCCCTGTTATCCTCACAATCCCAAACCTCGATTTCGATCAAACTTCAAGCCATAGATATTGATTAGATTACTCAAAATTCAGAGAGTTCATGGGTGATGTTTTGCACCAACAACGTTCGATTTGAATATCCCATCTTCTCTTTCCTCTCATCTTATTCTTCGATCGCATCTTGGTTTTCCGGCATTGTTCGTGGCCGGTTTTCTAAGTCCAGTAGCGTTAAATGGCCGGTAATTTGGCCGTCTCTGGTGGAGATATCGTCGGCTTGATTAATCGGATGAATCAGTTTCGTGTGGTGTTATCTTTAAGTATGGTCAAAAGGCAATTCAGGCATGGGATTTTTTTTTTTTTTTTTTTTTTAACTTCGATTGGATAAAATTTTGAAATTAGTTTCTTTTTGTTTTAATTTAATCTCAGAATTTTTCAGTTTGTTTTGTGCAGCTTTTTTTGGATTTTCTTATGTTCCAGTTTGTTGAACAATTTGACGAAGTTTACCATTGAAAAAGTTTACTACCTCTAACTTAAATGGATAAGAACCCAAGTAAATTATTTTATGACCTCCTAACAATGAATTGGATTGACTTTTTTACAGTGAAATGGAGTTGTATTTTTTATGACCTAACAATGAATTGGATTGACTTTTTTTTTTTTTTTTTAAAACCAAACAGCGAAATATAAAGAATTTTGTTTTGTAAATTTGAATTCAAATTCCAAATATGAATGCTCCGCAGTTACTATTAGGTGTAGTTATTAGTTGGTTCTAACGATGTTATCCACAATGATTTTAGAATCTCCTTAAACTTAATCTCAACATTTTCATAAATTTATTTGAAAATCATTTGTTGACAATTGAAAATAAAATAAAAGTAGCATTCGTGTAAATGTTACTCCATATGTCCCGGAATAAATGTCGCCGTTTTTCAAACGTTTGTACGAAAAAAAAATTGACCACTAATTTGAAGTTAATGTAACCATTCTAATAACAATTTGAAAATTGTTATTGATAGTATTTACTCCGTATATTGGTGTATCAATAACAAGTTTTACAATTATATTAGAATAGCTAAATCAACTTAAATTTATCGCTCAGAGTTCCTTCGTACTAATGTCCGAAAAACGGCGACATTTATTCCGGGACAGAGGGAGGGAGTATTACACTCTTATACCTTCGAACTATCAAGTATCAACTATTTAAAATTGTACACTTTCATTCTCAAAACTTTTAAATACTATATCATTTAAGTTAGCTATATCATTATACTCCCTCCGTTCCAGTAAAATTGTCACTTTTAGTCAACTTGATTGCACTTTGACAAGTACTTTGAAGAAAAAATAATAATTTTAATGAGAACTTAAAAATTATTATTGTATCACGGTTGATAATATTTTCAATAACAATTTTTAGATTTTAATTAAGATAATTAATTTTTATTTAAATTAATGTCAAAGTGTAATCAAGTTGACCAAAAGTGACACTTTTACTGGGACGGAGGGAGTATGTCAGGTGACAGCTTGAAGGAAATCAAACTTTTTCTTCAAACCTAATTTTTGCTTAATACTTCCTTCTATTCCCAAAAATCATCACTATATGAGTATCACACTGGATGCCAACTAATCTGTATGGTAAAAGATTTGTAATTTTTTAATATTGTGAAATATTGTAAAGAATTTAAGTAAACTGTGCATCGCACGGGTGATAAACTAGTTAAAAGTTATAATAAACCAAAAATAAATAAATAAAAAGTCACCCACATTTAAAACTGCCAAACTTAATCGTCCTCCTCTACCTTACCCTCCATGTTGGCCACTGCACCCCTTCGCCCTCGACAGTGCTCTATATTAGGTCTTAACAAAATGTTTTAATGAATACTTATTGCTCAAGTTTTCTTCGTACTGATATCTAAAAATGCGGGATCATCATTAAAGAATGTAAGGAGTATTATAGTTACATCTAAATATCAGTTTTGAAATAACAGAAAAAAGGATGTTAGTTTAAAATAGGGGAAATGACAATTTAGAGTCCAAAGTTTGGGGGAGTGTGCCAATAGGGGTCTGATGTATCAATTTTGTCAATTTAGGGTCCAAAGTTGCAAAAGTTGTGCAATTTAGGGTTTTTTAACGATTTTGTTAACGGAATCCAGTTAAGTCACACGTGCTTTGCACATGGACTTAACTGAAGTTTGTTTTGATTATTTGCATAGGCATATCGTCATTTAGATGAAGAAAATTAATAATAATATTTTGAAATATTTAATTTTACTTTTTTATATTCAATTCACTAATAATTAAGACGTCATTTACCGAAAATATTTTTTTTCAAGAAATAAAATAAAAATAATTTTTTTTTTCATTTAGAACCACTATAAAAATAAAAGTATAATTTTTAAAAAGAAGAAAGTGTAAAAAAATTATACTATTTTAAAAAAAACACTTTATTTTTTAGAAAGAAGAAAGTGGGGATCTGGAAAATTCTTTTCTTTTTTGGTGGTAGTGGTTAGTATTGTTTCATTATTAATATTAATATTTTAATTAATTTATTATTTTCATAAAATTATTTTTTAATTTTTATTAATAATTTCTCTTGTTTATTACTTCAATTTTTTACGGTTCCAAAAAAACCACTTTAATTTTTTATTTGCTTATTTTTTTATTTATTAGTATTTTTTTAATTAATTAAAATCATTCGAAAATATAATAATAAGTGTAAATGAAAATGTATGGTCCTTTGTATAAGGGGTGTGTAAAATGACATAAAGCGCAGGCGAACATCCAAAACAAACTCCAGTTAAGTTTTTCTGTTACTTAACTGGATTTTCTTTGCAATTTAGTCTAAAAAACCCTTAATTGACTAACGTTGTTAACTTTTGATCCTAAATTGACAAAATTGATACATCAGACCCCTATTGGCACACCCCCAACTTTGGACCCTAAATTGTCATTACCCCTTTAAAATATGTATAAGTAGTGAGATCAAAGTAAATATATTTTTCTCAAAAATTGACTTTCCTAACGAAACAACAAGAACTCTTAAACAGACTAAAAGGCGGGCAGTTACCAAAAACCTCATCTTCTTCCTTGAACAAAAACTTCCATCTTCTTTCTATTCTTTCATAGCCCTTTCTCCAGAGTCAGGTTTTGTCAAGATTATGTATTGCAAGGATGTGCTTATTATGACGATTTTTTTTTTCTTTGCAGTTGATAAGTCAAAATGCCAATATGTTGGCGAATGTAATTTCTAGGGCAGCATTTGTAAATGCGAGCCCCACCGTTTGAGTCGAACTTCCGACGTTTATGGATAGTCGACTTCTAAACGTTTGTTATTATTATTAATATTAGATGGTTCTTTTGATTTAAAAAAAACGAAACAACAAGAATAGCCTTATAAGATTACACAATACACAACTACGCAATAATACGGTGTGAGGGGAGAAATTCTGTCGGCCACAGTTTTTGATCGCCCTAATTCCACCGCCTACTGTTGCCTCTCTTAGGCCCGGGAGAAAGTTAATCTACATATCTTCGAGGCCGACGATCCGATATTATGACCTTGTTAAAATATCAACCCCCTCACTCTAATTTCTAGCTACTTCCCTGTATGTGTGTAGTTCTTGTGAAACGAATATGGCAAGAAGGTCGGGCTCTTGAGTGGAGCTGAGAGTAACTAGTAAGTAAAAGAAAGCTCATGAAATATACCTGTCCAACACATCTTGTCGTTGCATTGTTGATAGTAGGTTACGGGTTCGCATCAGTAACAAGCGATGGCCTTTATATTCAGTTTCAGCCTTCCTTAGAACTCGTGTTGATTCCTCTGCAGTACCAGCGACAATACCATTTAATCTAGTCATCCAGACTTGTCCTGAATAATAGTTGTCAAAAGTAAGATATAACCAATAAATTTACTAGAAATGAGAGAATCGGATGGCCCTATGCACAAGGTTCTTGCCATTGAGGTGCCTGAAAAGGGTCAAATGTGTGTTTGACCCAAGCATTAGGGTTGTTATATTTCCATTGTTCTAACCATTGATGTCAATGCCTTAAATGTAGCACGCGTCATAGTATAATTGAGAGGTCGGGTCAAGCTGACAATGAGCTCCCACATCATCACCAGTATAAGTAAACATCAATCAGCTAAATCCTGTATTAGTTAACTAGAGCCTAATCATGTGGTGCTCTTTAACAGTAATTGATTGATTTGGAGTTGGAGTTGGAGTTGGAGTTGGAGTTGGAAAACCTTAGGATAACAACCTCCAAGTGTTCAGTTAAGCAATCTCTACTATCTTCCCCTGCACTCCCTTATTTTCTCTCCTATTGCTACAAAGCAAATACCTTTGTCAATATAATGTCATATTCATCCCAATTTTTTTTTTTGATTTTCTCATAAAACATCTTAAGAAAGAGTCGTATTACTACCATTTTACAAGTGTTGAACTCTAAGATGACACCCGATGCTTTTGAGGGTCTGCAATCCAGGATGAAAAAAGGATAAGAAAAAGGGGAGGATTGATCGTGAGAGTACATAACGTTGGGGGATTTTACGTGAGTCTGAGTTCTAGCTCTGCCTTTCTTAAGATTCAGAGTAGAGGTTTTGGCAGGGGAAAGGTGGCTATCATTTTAAGGCAGTGCTGAGTTTGCAGCACTTTGGTGCAAGTGGACACTGAGAAAATTTCGAAACTTTGAAGGATAAACTGATTGCATGGAATCTTATTTGATAGATTAAATTGTGTTGGGTATACCCACTCATATCTCAGTTTTTATTGTATAGATTTGATTGATCCACCACCTAAGTTTTATTTTATGGACTTTAGACTCATATGTAAGAACTATTTATACTTCATTTTTAGATGGTCCATTTTGTTTAGAATAAGCTTAGAGATAGAGCTAATATTTCATTGATCAAGAAAATCAAGACCTTATATGCGCCCAAGAGCATATGCGCCCACGCGCCTATATGCGTGCGCGCAGAGTCATGCGCCTAGTATAGGTTTATGTGCCTAAATGCCATTTTGTGAATACCCTTTCCGAATACAGCGACGCATGGGAAGTTTCTTATTATTATCTTATTTTATGTTTTCTATGGGACAGGATATTCAAGTTAGCATTTAACTTATTACGAGTCGCCACGCCTTTTATTGAGCTAAAACATTGAAAAAAACTAACAGAGAGGGTTCGGGGGTCAAGTTACAATAAGAGAAGAATATTACAGTGATCACTCCTGTCGCCCGATAGATCAGACTTTCTATCATGATAAAGATGTGTTAGTAGTGTGTTAGTGATTTAGATCGGATCCGAAGATTGCCTACGTTCCTCTCGTATGAGAAGCTCAGGTCGACGTAGTTCGCACATAATCGGAATAGAATGATGAAGCGGGATCATGTATATAGAGGGGGGAGGAGAAAGAATCATACAAGATGATCACATTCTAAAATAATGATTATACCATCGATTAAATCAATGTGTAGTATGACGACCCGTCCCAATTTCATATAAATTTTACGCAAAATATTATTTTATAATTTAATTTATGTTAGTTTGATTATTTTAAAAGACTTACTTGATCTATTAAAATATTTAATAAAAGTATTTGAGTTGCAAAATGATTAACTAGCATGAGTAGAAACTAAAATAATTGAGTTAGTAATTGTAAATAATGATAGGGAGGTTCTTGAATACGTTGAACTTTAGGGGTTTAAAGGGAAATTATAGTTCAGGGATTTAAGTGTACATAATGAATCTTGGAGGGCCTTAGTGGAATTGATTAAAAGCTTAAAATGATATCCTTATCCCTTCTCCCTCCCCTGCGCATAACATACTGAGAGTAACTTTCCCAAATTTCTCCATAGAAAATGAAGGTAAGGGTTCTTCCTTAAATTTTAATTTTTCTACTTTCAATTACTTCTCTATTTTAAAATCTAATTACACCAAAATGTTCAGGGTGTTGAGTAGATCAATTCTACCCGATTAGAATAAATTTTCATCGATACTTTCCCCGTAGTAGCTAAGTTACTATTTCCCCTTTAATTATAAAAATGTTCATACATATTTATTATGATACTTTTTCTGATAATTGTTGCTTTGGGGGAAGTATTGGAGCTATTTGCTATTTTGGCGATTTGGTGAGTATTCTCCCTATTGGAATAATTTTATGGGTTTATATACATAAAATAGAAGGTTGTGATAGTACTTTTGAGACGGTGAAATAGATTTAGTGCGTAAGTTGTGATAGTACTTTTGAGACAATGAAATGTTTATTTAGGAAGAAGTACTGATTTCTGGCAGAACGGGTGTGTGGGTGGCCGCCCAAATAGGGCGTGCGGCCGCACATCTATCTGGGAGGTTTTGGTCGTGGACAGGGCAGTTTTGGGCGACCGCACAGTCTAGTGTGGGCGACCACCCAGTTTTCTGATTGGACTGAGTTGTTCCAATTCAATTGATTTAGAGTTCAAACTTGGTCTAGGCTTTGGGTCCTATTTTAGGGTATCTAGATAGACGTTGTAGAACATATGGGTGTTAGGAATTGGTTCGATTATGAACGGATGTAAGGTGTGAAATGGTAGTTAAATACCTACGGTTTTGTTTAGCTTCTTAAAGGTGTATTTATTCGGATTTCCTATTTAGGAATCCTAAATGTAAAGAAATAGTTGAGTTCATAGTCATCGTACTATTTAAGAGTAACTCATAGGAAATGTTCGACTGTAAATACACGGGGTGTATTTGTGATTAAGTATGATGTGGTTTTGTCTAACATCCTTAATGTGGTATTGTTCGGATTTCCTGCTTTGGAAACCCTACGTTAAAAGGAATGGTCCGTTTGTGATTAAGTGTGAAATGTGTAACCGTTTGGGTTCCTTTTGGTGTTGTTACATCTTTATGATGCTTTTGTGGGATTTCCTACTTTAAAATCCTTTGTTTGAGAAATGTTTCTAACGCACTTGTTTGTTGGGCTCTTTATGAGAAGTTTATCATCTTTATGATGTACTTGGTATGATTCCCTATTTTGGAATCATATACTGATTGTGCTTTCGTTTAAAGTCCAGCTGGTCATACTTGGTTGAGTCAGGCAGTGGCAGGAGATTATAATGGCACCCGAGTCAAGTTCATTATAATATTCCCACTGGTACCTTTTTTCCCCAGTCCAGATTGGCCTTGGATGGGATGAGTTAGCTCCCTTGTGTGAGCATTTGGGTTATGACTTTGTGTCATATTCCCCCCGTTGTTACTTTGGTTCTTATGATTATGGTTTGGTTTTTGGGATCCCGGCTTCAGCTATTTATGCTACTCAACTGGTTTTCTCAGATGGTATTCTCAGACGGTTATGTTCTTTCGGATTGAACCTTGGCTCAGTATCCTTTGTTATATGTTTATTTCGGTCTTGAAGAGTTGGTCGTTATTTCCAACCGGTATGGGACGGTTGGCGATAGGGAGCCTCTCTTATTGTGTGATATCTGTTATTCAGTTATGTGGTTATATGATTCAGTTATTCAGTTAAGATGTATGATATTATGCCATGTAGTTGCATTAGTAACTTGCTGAGATTTATCTCACCCCGTTCTTTGTTTATTTGTTTTCCTTAGTTTTCAGGCAGGGAAGATCGTCAGTAAGGTACGACTTAGCGGGGATGTTTGAGAAGGTTATTGATTTTATGGGTAGTTGCTCTATTGAGCTTATGTATGTTTATTTTTGTGAGGACGATGGTTTTACTGGGTTATTTAAACTCTGTAAATTTGGGTAGATAAATTTTGTGCCTGTAATAAAGTGTTAGTTATTATTTTGGTGCCGGCCTTTGTTGCCAGGCGTGTCTAGAGTTTTTCACAACTCTAGTTGGTTTAGTTGTTCTATAGTAAAGGCGGTTAGCCTATTGACATTATAGTATTTTGTTGTCGAGCAAGTGAAGCTCATGTATTATTCAGTTTTATGGATAGTGATAGTATTAGCAAGCGTCATGTCCATTTTAATGCAGGGTTTACGCACCTGGTTCGAGGCACCAAATAGGGCCTCGGGACTCGGGTCGTGACATGTAGTCATCACACTCATCATAGGAGAGTTAATGATCATGGGAATATTTACCTAAAGTAGGGTTTAGAAGTAGTTCCTAGATCTTGTCGATCATCATCGGCAATGGTATATACGCATAATTAGGGATTAAAACCCTAGATCTAGTATGTACGTAGAATAAGTCTTAGATCTAGCATAATAATAAGAACATCATGAATACATATGAATAAACACATAAACATGAAGATCGCTACCCTAAATATAGCGGATATTATGAATTCTAGATTAGAACATGAAGAACACATTATGAATCATATGAATATGGATGCATAAACATGATGAAAATATGCATAAATCAGATCTATGCTAGTAAAACATAGTAAAACCTTACCAATCATGACAAGAACGAAGCTGAATCTTGGACGTGGATTCGCCGGACCTTCGGGATTGCTAGAAAGGCTTGAAGAGAGAGTTCTGTCGTCAGTTTCGACTCTGGAACTCGGAGGAGAGAATTGTGTGTTGAAATTATGAACTGAGGTCACCTATTTATAGGAGATTTGGGCCGAAATGACTGGCCGCCCGGCCGGGGAAAGATAGCCGCCCGACAATTCAATGGATTGGTGTGGTTCCCAAGGTTCTGATCAGATTTGGACTCTGGGCTTTTCGGGAAATTCCAGATAAGTCCTGCGTAGCTTGTAAATACCTGTGAGGTCCCTGTGAGTTCTGGAATGTCTAACAACTCATTTTTCAGACCGGATACTAACAGTATCCCCTCGGTGACGTTTCTTGCAAGAAATGGAAGGTCCTCGATTAAGAAAGGAACCGATCTGAAACATGAGTTCCAAATCGGGGGAGAGAAGTGAGGAGGTGACTAGGTTGGTCGAGCGGCTGAACCTTTGTCAGGCTACCTACGTATCTTAAGGGGAATCAAGCCAGTCGTAGTTCGTGCTCTGGGGGAGAAATGAGACATCATCTTCTGTTGGGGATAGGATCCTGTATGAAGGTGAACATTCGTAGAGGAAGAAGAGAGAAAGAAACGAGACATCAGCTCTTGCTGGGGATAGGATCCTGTATGAAGCTGAACATTCATAGGGGACCATAGAATCGTTGTTCGGACTCTACTGGGGAAAGAGATAAATCCATACGCACGGCGCGAGAAGAAGATTCAAGAATCGAGAACAAAATGAGGGATGGATTCGAACTTCTTATGGAGCGCGCGTATCAAAAGAGTATCAAACGTGTCAAAGGATACTGGCAATAATTACTGAGATCATGTCCAGAGACACCAACAAACTATGCCGAAAAACATGAGGCACACGGTATATGAAGAAGAAATATTACGGAGCGCGTGAATCAAAAGAGTATTCAAAATCAACAGAATATAGAGATGCTAAAACCTCAGGATCTTGGAGTTCGGAAGTGGTAACGTGAGCGGTATATCGGGACGCAAATGCCTCGGGATCGCGCAAGCTACAGGGGATAACGCGTTCGATTATATCGGGATGGACGTATCTCGAGACCGATTCAGTTATAAAGGATGTGTAACGGTTTCCTTAACCTGCAAATTAATTTAATACAACGGATTAACTTAATTTAGGACATATAGCGGCTCCTTAACCTGCATTAGTATTTATAGCGGTTCCTTAACCTGCATTGATTGAGTTTTGTTAGAGAATAAATTGATTTTGTAATTTATAGTGGTCTTCCGGACCGAAGTTTGTTAAATTTGGAGTTTATAGTGGCATTCCGGGCCTAAATCCGGTTAAATATGACTAATGGCGTCAATTTTGGATTAAAGATAAGCTGGAGGGGCTAAACTATAAATTTTCGCGCCTGGAGGAATATGTGGCCGCGTGGCC
Source organism: Campanula takesimana (assembly GCA_026119855.1). Taxonomy (NCBI): domain Eukaryota; kingdom Viridiplantae; phylum Streptophyta; class Magnoliopsida; order Asterales; family Campanulaceae; genus Campanula; species Campanula takesimana. Next base: position 25,971 of record JAOWBW010002662.1, on the reverse strand, counting down.
AGTCCTGCTGATTGGCTGGATCTTGAGCGCGAGGGTGGCTGAAAAGAATGCGCGAGGAAGGCTGAGATTGTGCCACGTCACCCAGAAAACACTGGCCGCGCGGACGGACCTTCCGTTTGACAGACCCTACAAACAGCCGCCGGTTGTTTCCTTCTTCTTCACCATTTTCATTCTTCTTCGAGCTTTGAGAGAGAAAGAGGCGAGTTTGAGAGAGTTAAACACTTTTATTGTGTGATTTTAGAGCAGTTTCGTTGATTTTGATCAATGGCGGACCAATTCTTCTTTGGTGCGGAGCAGATTTTGGAGCAAGGCCAAGGCGCGGAGCCGCCTCACCACGAGGAGCAATTACGGCGGGGGAGAATGCTGGCGAGGAACTACCGTCCCCATGAGTGGAACTTCGTCATCGGACCAAGATTTGAGCTGTACGTGGGACCCGATAAGCATTGGTCCGGAGGGAGCATGATGGAGATGGCAGATGTAAGTATCCCGCTTTTGGTATTTTTGTATCTTTTAGATTATTTAGTTAATTAATCATTGTATATTAGTTAATTTATGTTGGTTGATTATTTGAGAACGGAAAATATATGTGCATATTAAAAATAAAGCATGTATGTACACTTTATATTTTCACAATATTTAGAAAATAATTGGTATTTAAGTGCTAGTAGGTAACGTACCTTTACTGTGTTTACCTGCAGAGAAAGAGGCCTCGTGGGTCCACCAAGTTGGTGGCGGAGATCTGGGATATACTGCCTCCGGGTGGTGTAGTGAAGGACATGATTCACGCTCTGGGCTTTGGCCCATTCTTTGATGCGGTGGAGGCCGTCGGTGGGACCCAGAAGGTGATGGGTCTGGTGGAGTTTATGAGAGAGTACTGGTGGGACACCACCCATACTTTCCATTTTAGTTGGGGAGAGGTCAACATCACTCCTACTGATTTTACTGCTATCACAGGGCTGCAGTTTACTGATGTGGCTCTGCCCTTTGATGAGGATTTGGCCGGGGATCCGCAGCGTCACGTCGAGCTGATCGGGATGGACTTGGGTCGTGGTGTGAAGGGGAATGGCTTTGAGGCGGGCCATCTGAGGACTTTGCTTGAGGGAGCCATTCAGGGCTTTATTGAGGGTGTCAGTGATGTTGACTGTTTGGTACGGGGCATTCTGTGGTATAGCTTGACACAGACCCTTTTCCCGTGTGCCGGCACCTTTAGTCGGTTTTCTTTGCTGGGTGCTCTGGCTAACTTGGAGCAGGCGAGCCAGGTTTCTTGGGGCGGAGCTGGGTTGGCGGATATGTATAGAGCCCTAGATGTTTTTTCGAGGTCCAGCACCTCATCTTTTGACTGCTTTCAGTTTGCTTTTTAGGTACTTTCTGACTATTCTTTTTATTTCATGTATGTCCTTCGTTTGTTAGACTGAAACGTTGCTCTCCATAGGTGTGGGTTTACGAGATCTTTCACATTGCTCCCTTTGGCGTGCATGGGGTGACGGAGGTCCCGGTGATACGGTTCTGGACGAAGGGAAACCGCATTGAGGGTCGTGGCAAGGCGCGGAAGACGCCTGATCTTGAGAATTTTGCGGCGAAGCTGCGGGGTCCGCTACATGAGGATTTCCACCTTTTCCCTTGGTCGGAGAGAGTTTTAACAGGGCTAGGCCTTGCTCAGGAGTTTACAGCCTCGAGATGCTTTCTGGTGGGGCTGACCGGTGATGCCATGTACTTGGGCGAGAGGGTCTGTAGGCAGCATAGTGCGCACCCTATGATATAGACTCCAGGTGAGCCGCCTCGGAACATGTTGTACCCTTCTATGCTCAGGGCGAGCGGAGATTTTTTTGCGAGGACTCCGGCTAGTTGGTACCAGAGCAGTGGTGATTACGCGTGGTACGTTGAGAATGTGCTAGTCAGTCCGCAGGTGGCGGCGAGGAGGCGAGCTGGTGGTTACCCGGCCAGTTCTATCAGAGGGGCTAGGTATGCCATGGACATGCCGCGCTTTCCGGACACCATCAGGGTACGGTGAGGTGATGTCGGGGTTGACTTTGACCTTACTTCGACTGAGGCTGATGAGGTTACTGGGGGCCAGCTTCCTCCCCTTGGAGCCACGGTATGACATCCTTGATTTTATTTTTGTCTTGCACACACATACTTTTAGACTTGTCATCATAATTGTGTTATTCATTCCAGGTGACTCGGGAGGACTATATCCGATCTGTCCGTAGGGACAACATCTTTGAGCGCTTATAAACCTCGGTGGCTACCCATGACCTTTTCACAGCTGAAAGTCACAGGTAAACAAAAAAAAATAAAAAATCAAGCGCTAGTTAACAATAGCAATATAGTCAATTTCATTGTTGAACCCATGAGGTTTATAAACCTCGGTGGCTACCCATGACCTTTTTTAAATGGGTGCACAAATTACATCATACAACTTCAAATATTGTGAAGGGTGCACAAATTACATTATAAAGCTCAATTATTTGTGAAACAAATGACCCTTTTTTGTAAGTGGGGTGCTCAAACTACATTATAAAGCTTCAAAAAATTGTGAAAGAGAAAATGATTGATGCTGGACTTGAATCCAACACCACAAGGTCAAAAGCCTAATACTTTACCCACTAAACTACATGAACCTGTTTGATTAAGTGGGTGCACTTGCACCCCTATGATTAGCCTTAGATCCGCCACTGATAAACCTTTCTCATTTTGTGGACAGGTGTGAGATGAAGTACGTGTTACGAGAGATGGATAGAATCCTACGACCGAGCGGGTATGCAATTATCCGAGAATCCAGCTACTTTGTTGATGCAGTTGCTACAATCGCAAAGGGGATGAGATGGGGCTGTCGTAAAGAAGCTACATGAAGAACCCTAGCATCCCGGGTATACGGGCATACGGACCTTTATACCCCTCATATACGGTTCTCGTACCTAAAGTATACGGTCTATCTACTCCTACCCTATACCAAAGGAAGGACCTCTGAAAGGACAAGTATACCCCTTATCCCTCATATTTATACCCCTCCTCATCCAAGGTGGGAGGTATGTTCTAACACCTTCATTCTCTCTCTACACTCTGTTGAGTGCTCTCCTCTCCCTCTTTCCCACACATTCACACACCCAAGGCATTCTAGGCATTGCCCTTAGTTCCCCCAGAGTCTTACTCTCACACCCGAGGGCCTAAGCCGGGGTCAAACCCGGCTTTGGTCCTAACGGGTGCTCATCTTGCAGATATTCTCAGCTAGGAGCAGGAGGCAGCGAGTCGGAGATCTAATCTCCATGACCCCAAAATCTAGGGCGTCATCAGTGGTTCCATTGCCGGGAAACGTCATCTCTTTTCCGGTACGACGCCGCCGGAAAAAGATGTTCATACACAGAGAGCAGATTTTCTGGGCAGCTTCTGCCATTCTTCTTTGAAACAAAAAAAAATCCATAAAGTTCATACTCTTTTTCCTTTCTGTAAAAAAATTCGAAATGGGCAGCCCATTCCTTTCTTTCTACCATTTCCTTCTTCTTCCTTTTCTATTCTATACACTACCCCATCCACCATTTCATAAAAAAAAAAAAAAAAACAGATTCAGGCGACTTTTCCGGTGACTTCGCCGGTGCAAAAGGGGGGAAAGTGTCAGTTATACAGTGAGCTAGAGCTGATTTTTGGAAATCTCTTTGTCTCTATTCTTATTTTTCTTTCCTTGAAAGCCAAAATCAAAGAAGAGTTGGGTTGTTTGTTTCCGGTGAGGCATCTTATGTTCCGATTGAGTTACCGGCCGCGACCCCACGAAAGTGGGTAGCCCGTAACCCAGTTGGAGCAACCAAAGATGTCTTCGTCGGTGTTTTTCAGTTGAAGCCACCATGGATGTTATGGTGCATAAGACGGAGAAAGTAGCTTGGATCCCCGGAAAAAATGGGATACAAGGTGAAGTTGGCCGGAATAGAAAAGGTGGACTAGCAGAATTTTCGCCTTGAAAAGACGAGAATAATGGTGAAAAAATCATCAAAAACGGAGCAAGGAGCAGTTCCCGGTCGTCGGTCAAAGTTCCGATGAAACAGTCAACTCCGGCGATGTTTATTATTTCCGGCATACTTGGTGCACCGGATACTAATTTATGGAGGATACAGTTTGTACATAGAGTACAAGTCTCCGTTACTTTTGATTATTGTTGGTACAAGAGATGTGAAAAAAGGGTAAAGTCAAAAAGTAAAAAAGTACAATGAGTAAGGCTTGTTACAGCCACACAAAGTTGTGAAAATGAGCTGTCACACTGACACACCCATGTGGGTATTGTACCATTACTCATGAAAAAGCACTGATACAAAGTACCACTCACGTGCCATTGTTCAAGTAATGGTTCTGTCACAATGAAGGGAATCCTATGTAAAAAATAATAAGCTAAAAAAGAATAATGTGTGAACTTAGGCCGAGAAAATGACGACAATATTCCCTCATCGTCCGGACTTGTCCCATGAACCACGAGCCTTACTCCGGCATGCTTGAGCTCATTCCGGCAACCACACAACGGCCAAACCCCAACTTACACCGGCCGCTCCTGCAAACTCCGACCTCCGGGCATCTAAAAAGCGATATCCGGGCAAAAGTGTAGCCCTGGGCAGACGGCGAACAGCCGTAAACTCCGGCAAGATCCGAGCAGAGTAAAAGTCAAAAATTCAAACATTACTGCTACTGTTTTAAAAGTCGAAATGTGGACATTTGTCATGCACATTATGAGTGATTGGAATAAAATACTTGGGCATGATGCTGCCACGTGTTTAGAAGGTTTGGGCTTCCAATTGTAACATTAATCTGTAACTTCCAGCGAGTGATTTTCGTGCTCCGGCGAGTTGAAACAAATTCAAACTCACAGCCCGAGCGGCTTCTGGATGAACTCCGGAGAAACTAGAAGGAGACGGGCAATTTCAAAAAGATTTCAAGTGCGGGCATCCTTGAACCGAGCACCCCTTTTTATGGCATAGTGAGGTCCAAGCACCACCTCGCAGCAGCTCGAAAACCGCACCTTACGAACCTGTTGTGCTCTAAGAAAACTCCGGTCATACTCTCTTGAATTTCGGGAAGACTCTAAGCGAAATCCGGCAAGTTCTGACTAAGTCTTTCTAGATCAGCGATCTCCGGGCGAAATCGAAGCCCGCCTCAGCCGTCACTCCAACCCCGGTCACACTTGCTCGCAGCTTCTCACCTCCGGCCAGCAAGCTCCGGGAAAACATAAAGACGGGCAATTTCGGGGTAGTTCAATTCCGGGCAGACGTCATAGCGAGCTCCGGTGAGTTCCAAGAACCTGTTCTAAATCTCCGATCTCCGGCCAGAATCAGTCCGTTATATCGAACTTTTCACCCCGTTCCGGTCTCCTCCACCTCGCAGTCCGGTCACCAGACCTCATTCCGGCTAATCCACCTCATTCCGGACAATTAATTGCGAGCTCCAACAAGTTCCGGCGAAGACCTTCTAGTTCCGGCTGGACCCAGTTCATAACAAGCCTGCTCCGAACAGTCTAAATTGCGGGCAACCATTAAGTCCGGTGAAAGGGCAACTCATCCCGAGCTCCGGCCACCTCAAGCCGAAATTAAACAAAAATCGACAGCGACCAAACCTGAAACTCCGGCCACCAGATCTCAAGTCCGAGCAACATCAAGCCGGAATTGCCTCTCATTAAAACCGCAGCCCGTGAACCTGCTCTCATGAATTCCGGTCAAACCTTAAGCGAGCTCCGTCGTGTTCCGGCCAAGCTATTCCAGATCTGAGATCTCCGGAAAATCCAAATGGTAGAAGTGGAAACAGTGATTTCAAAATAGCCGACTACCCCTATCATATTGCTACTCACACCAAGTATGGACCAACCCATTAGTATCTCCCTCTGAATCATTATTTTTCCTTTGAGATTGCTGAGGCCATTATGGAAAAAAAAAAAAAAAAAGGGTGATAAAGTGGAGAGTACAAGTCAACCATGTGTGCTTTTCTTGGAAAAGAGACTGGAATCATGTAAAAAAAGTGTGGTGGGACAAGCCAGATCATCATTTTTGGAAACTAAAAAGGAGAATTCCATTTCGTGAAAGTGGGCTTTTCATATTCATACCATGTGTCAGTTGGAGAAAAAATTGTGGACTTCCATTTATATGTCCGCTGCAGCTGCTGCGAGGAATAAAATCATTTCCGTCTGTTCGTGCAATTTCGGTTCGCGCTATCAGTCCCATCAAACTTGGGGGCTCCATTATAATTTCGTTGATCTCATAGAAAAATAGATCGTGCTTATTATATGGATCGAGCGGGTTAAATCCCAGAGATTGCTCTCCATTAAAGCCCTATCCCGCGTAGGCAAATAAAATCCTACTCCGAGTAGGCCGTCCCTCCAAGAAACAGAAAGATTGCTATATGGATCGAGCGGGTTAAATCCCAGAGATTGCTCTCCATTAAAGCCCTACCCCGCGTAGGCAAATAAAATCCTACTCCGAGTAGGCCGTCCCTCCAAGAAACGGAAAGATTGCTATATGGATCGTGTTGGGTTTCCAAGTAACATGCGCAGCGGAAATTAGCATTTAAAATTTTTGAAACCCAAAGCCCATAGATCCGTTCATATGATTAAATCAAATACAACATGATGAATAGAGGAATAACTAACCCTTGATGGCTATCAAATTTTCTCTTTGGTCTTGGTGGAAATCTTGAAGCTTTATCACGAACAAATCACGAACTTTGCAAGATGATAAAATTCACCCTCTAGCGGTATCCACACTTCGAACGAATATCAAAGGAGCTTCTTTGATCTTGGTTGCTAGACCAATAATTGTAAAACACACTTTCACAATTTAATAAAGAACTATATGGAATTTATTTGTGAATTATTTTGTTCCTCAATCAATGATGTCTTAGAACAAAATAATATCTCTCTCAAACTCTTTGAGACTCACAAAAGCACTCCTTAATATGGTCTGGCCGAATTGGGGTTTTTATACACAATTAAGACCTATTCCAAATAGGAATCTTGTGCCAAAAACCATTCCTAATCAAATTAGGAAATTTCCAATCGGCAGCACCAGGCGCCCGCCTGGTACCACCCAGGCGCCCGCCTGTTTGGGCAGAAACTCCAGTCCCTTTCCGGCTTGAACAGGCGCCCGCCTGGTGCAATCCAAGCGCCCGCTTGGTTGACCAGGAGGCCCAGAACTTTTCCAGAAATTCCTTGGAGGTCCTTCGACCCTAAATTCCAATATAGTCCTTTTATTTAAGATTCGTTCTATTGTGTGTGACCTCTAGGATTATACTAAGTTGGCAATGGGCTCAAACATGATTCCATAAGATATGATTAGGTTCTAGCAAACCGTCATACCTACCCAAATAGTATAACTAGATACAAGTTCGCATTCCTTTAGAATATGTCACAATCCCTTTGTCCACGATGTCATTGAACACAAGTCATGGTCAAACAGTCAACTTGTTTTGTTCAATACTTTCTCGATTCCGAATGTGTTGATAATCCAAATGACATTGATCCAATCAATTCATTTGAGTCCGGCCGAACATTTCATCAACATCATTCCTACGAGAGGCCCAAGCTTGACCACTCTCCGTGGAGGGACAAATCCATTTAGCTTATTATTCTTCCCAACGGGAATCCGATTATGCCAATCATACCCTTTATAACTACCGTGTTAAGGTAGCGTTTGAATATGTCAAACACAATGTTCATCAAGTGGAAGACTATAATAACTTCATGTCTAAGGATTCAAATGACATAACTAATATGAGATATATGTACGACATAGACCATGACATAAATCTCATATAGCGGGTCATGTCCAGTACCTTGTTCCAAACAAGTACCCATAAATCTAACATGATCATCCCATGATCATTTAGCCTTTATACTAGTGCTTAACAAGTACTAGGGACGGGGATTATTATAAGTAAACATGAACAACAATAATAATCAAAACATCTCTTTATTGATATGAAATAAATGATAACAATTACAACGTTTATTAAACGTGCCTAGGGCACCACTACTAACAGATCGAGCGGGTTAAATCCCAGAGATTGCTCTCCATTAAAGCCCTACCCCGCGTAGGCAAATAAAATCCTACTCCGAGTAGGCCGTCCCTCCTAGAAACGGAAATATTGCTATATGGATCGAGCGGGTTAAATCCCAGAGATTGCTCTCCATTAAAGCCCTACCCCGCGTAGGCAAATAAAATCCTACTCCGAGTAGGCCGTCCCTCCTAGAAACGGAAATATTGCTATATGGATCGAGCGGGTTAAATCCTAGAGATTGCTCTCCCTTAAAGCCCTACCCCGCGTAGGCAAATAAAATCCTACTCTGAGTAGGCCGTCCCTCCAAGAAACGGAAAGATTATTATATGGATCGAGCAGGTTAACTCCCAAGGATGCCATCCATCAAAATCCTACTCCGAGTAGACCGTCCCTCCTTGAAACGGATGCCGACACGTGCTCTCACGCACGATGCGCGGCCCTACGCCCTCGAGCTAGACCGCATGCCCGGATGCCGACACGTGCTCTCGCGCTCGATGCGCGGTCCTACGCCCTCGAGCTAGACCAAATGCCTGGAAACAGAAGAACCTGTGTTAAATCCAAGTATAACAAAGGGAAAAGATGGAACGCATCGACAAAGTCTTGAAATCTACGAGTACTCAACAAGTCACCGGGTTTATCTTATTTATGGTGCCATCGGGCCCATTTCATTCATGAAGCGGTTGTGCTTATATCATTTATGGCGCCACCGGGCCTATTTTATTCATAAACCGGTCGTGCTTATCTTATTCATGGCGCCATCGGACCCACCAACAGATCGCGCTTGTCTTATATATGGCACCACCGGGCCTATCTTATTTATGAAGCGGTCATGCTCACCTTATTTATCTAACCATCAAGCTCATCTCACTTAAGATTTCATGGGGCACATCTGATTTACGAGGCGATCGAGCTCATTCTATTTGTAGAGCCGCCGGGCTCATCTTATTTATCGCGGCTTCGAATTAATTCGATTGCAAAGCTTACGGACAATTTGTCATCAAGCCCGCGACCAACGCTTCAACAAGCTTTCGGAAAAACAATTTTAAAGCTCGATGCAGGTTCGTGTGCCTTACGATTCCCCTCAACTCGGGGGCTTCATGTCCTTATAACGACTTGGCTCGACCCTTCATGATCGCTGAGAGCTTCGTTGAACGTCCAGTCCCCGACAACCTCTTCATCTAGCGGTCTATATATATATTTGGAGTCCAACACTTGTTCCTCCAAGTTGTTGGCGACCTATGGAACTTTGGGGCTCAATCGACTGACGGACGTTATTATATCCGTTAAATATTTAACGGGATCTGTCAAATCTACGCCAATCAAGTCAGGTCGTATCTCTCCACCCTCTCAGTTTAATAAATGCCTTTCATATAGCTTTATTAGTCAATGAATCGAGGGCATGATTAATAACTTGATTACGTGTTATAATTACCTTGTGCATAAAACGAAAACTATTTAGCATGCATTACTACTTGACTGCTCAGTATACGAAAATGCATGATCATGAGTAAAATTCCATGCCTATTTCCACGACTTATGTGGTGAATTACTAGGCTCTTCAGAATATTCGTGTGAAAATATTTGTTACTTGAGTACAGTAAATATTCACCTTATTGCGGATATGCTCCGTCCCGACATAATGTATTGGATTAACATGCTACCGTGTCATATATAGCAACTTGATAACAATAGATAAATAGCGTTACACGCTTCTGTTGGCTTAAATATTGTGGGATTATACTTCCCGAAATGCGCAAAATGACATGCCATATGTGTTTACTCGCTTTCCAAAAGCATGCTATATAATCAATTCGAATGTGCTTTAAACCGTCATTAATTGATTCTTTGAAAGCTACCATGAGAAAAATCACAAAGTGCATGAGGCCTTGAAAAACTCTTTGGTGAAGTTACTTAATCAATATGCTGCGCATGCTATGATTTTATTAAATAGTTTAATTACTATTTATCCGCTCGGCTTTCAATATGCTATGATAAAAAATATATATATATGATCGATACACCTGTAGCGCAGCGAAGACTCTAAGCGTAATGATGCCTCCAGTTTTATCTCATTGTGATGCCTCCAGACTCTTATCATTACGACGCCTACGGGCTTTTCTCATTATGGAAGCCCACGAGCTAATCTTATTCTAGATGACTACGAGCTATTCTTATTACGGATGCTTACATGCCCTTCTTATTATGGACGCCTACGGGCTCATCTTATTATGCCCTATAACGACCCTCGACTCGGGGGCTGCACATATATCTCAGAGCATTAGGCCGACTTGACAGCTCGAGGATTCACATCTTTATTCGAGCGACCCGGGGGCTTATTCTTCCCACTTATTATTGGATCGCTTATCCAGAGGAGTTATGCCGCATTATTATTATTCTCGGAAACCTCTGAAGTATATTTTCAGACTTTATATGGGACTTCTGATCATCTGATGGCATTCCCTCTTCTATAGTCGGGAATCTTCGAGATATTTATTCAGACTCCCTTTGGGATGTCAATCTATATTATGGAGTTATTTATCTATGGATCGAGTTCGCAGCCAGAGCTTCAATTCCTCTCTTATAGTGGTATCCCCGGCTCGCTGATGATTATTTAATGACGAGTTACTCTCGGGAATCTCCGAGGTGTATCTCCAAACTCACTCCAGGATCTATGCTATCCGATGTGACTGAGTTCACGGCCCGAGATCCTATTTTATATGTTCGAATGCCTTGACTTGCAAGCTCGTGGCCCGAGCTCTCACTGAGGTCGCGCGCAGGCTTCATTTCTCTTCGGGAATCTCTGAGTCGGCCAGCTGCAGTCCGCTATCCGATGTGTCCAAGCTCGCAGTTCTAGTTCTGATTTCTCTCTTATGAGAGCCATATCTTCTTACCAATCTTCAGGCACCGCGCTCCAGTTTTCAGGACATTCTCGGCTAAGAATATATTCCTCACCCTGACCATAAATAATCGAGAGCTCGGAATAGGGGGCTACTGAAGAACCCTGGCATCCCGGGTATACGGGCATACAGACCTTTATACCCCTCATATACGGTTCTCGTACCTAAAGTATACGGTCTATCTACTCCTACCTTATACCAAAGGAAGAACCTCTGAAAGGACAAGTATACCCCTTATCCCTCATATTTATACCCCTCCTCATCCAAGGTGGGAGGTATGTTCTAACACCCTCATTCTCTCTCTACACTCTCTTGAGTGCTCTCCTCTCCCTCTTGCCCACACATTCACACACCCAAGGCATTCTAGGCCTTGCCCTTAGTTCCCCCAGAGTCTTACTCTCACACCCGAGGGCCTAAGCCGGGGTCAAACCCGGCTTTGGTCCTAACGGGTGCTCATCTTGCAGATATTCTCAGCTAGGAGCAGGAGGCAGCGAGTCGGAGATCTAATCTCCATGACCCCAAAATCTAGGGCGTCATCACTACAGAATACGGTGTTGAGAATGAGAAGGTTTTGATTTGCCAGAAAAAACTCTGGTACTCCACTAAGCAGGAGGAGGAGAGTTCATGATAGAAGAAGACCAAAGACACGACGACACATACATAATTGGGGGATAATTCAGGGTTGACACGGGAAAAAGTAAATTATTTTATATATACACCAGCCAAGACAGTAAAGAGAACTAAGTTTCATACTATTCTTCAAAGAAATTACTTTTTCACGCTATAAAAATCTTGAAATTTAAGTTTCCAGATGAAGATTAGATTTTACCCAGTAACCTCATTTTATAGATTATACTGTCATTTTGTTGTAGTAATTATAATTTTTGTTAAGGTTTCTACTGAGACACCTTTTTTTTTCCCCCGTTTTTTCTTTCTTCTCTCTTATATATTGTCAGCGATGGACGTGTAATACTGATTTAAGTCTCATATTACAAGTTGTGATTTTTATGTATTTAATGAAATTTGCAACTTCTTGGTTCAGAATGAAGCGATTTTTACTCCGGCTCTTTGTTTTTCCATCTCATTTCCATAGAATTAAGATCTAAATTGATGAATTTCTGGAGTTTTGGCAGTGCTGGAACTTTGTTATTCCTCATGAATAACATCAACATTAAATAGTTTAATCAACTGGACACATCATGTTGGTTTTTCGGTATCCCAATTGGCGAAACACAAGTAATAATAATAACACAATATTATTATTAATAAAACACTACTTACAAGAGACAATGTACAAGTGGTTAATGCACACACTTGCAGCCTACTACACTATATTATACCTCACTCAAGAAAGTCCTCACACACTGGATTCTTTCTTGGACTGGACACTCACTTGCTGAGTACACAAAATGGGGAAACTCAACATCCCTATTTATACTAGCACATAGTCGGTGAAGGCCACTCTAGAGTCTTCCATCGGAGTCGGTCTTCTCTTCTCAAGTCTAGAAACTTCAACAATGGAGGTGCCAAGCTTCTTCATTCTTCCTCAATTCCGGAACCTTCTCCGTCTTCTAAAGGTTAGTAGAACTTTCTAGAAAGCCCTTGTTGGGTATGCCCACACATATCTCAGTTTTTATGTAATAGGACTTATTAGATTTGATTGATCCATCACCTAAGTTTTATTTCATGGACTTTAGACCCACATGTAAAAAGTATTTATACTTCATTTTTTAGGTTGTCCATTGTTATAGAATAGGCTTAGAAATAGGGCAAGAAGATCAAGTTTCAAGAAAAATCACTCAGTGAGTTTGAGCCGCGCTTATGCGCCTCCTGCGCCACGCGCCATGCGCCTCTTCACTCGCGCCTTGCGCCATTTAGAGCGCGCGCATAAGGATTTCTTCATAAGCTTACGCGCCTCTGCGCCCCTTGTTTTAAGCGCACGCTTACTGTGCGCCTATTGGCTAAATGCGCCTCTTGGCTCAAACGCGCCTCAAAGTGTTTTTTTTCAACACTCAGTGATTTATTGAAGACTCGAAGACTTGAAGAGAATTCAAATTACGCCAATGATCCAACGGTGGTTAAAAGATGCATATGCGCCTAATCTGTTGACACGCGTCCATAAACGGTCACTTTTATGTTGAGTGTCAAAATGGCCATAATATATGCATGCTCCAATCAACAAGCGACAGCTCATCTTATCCACAAGGATTTCCAACGGCTAGTTTTTTGAAGTTCACTATAAATACCCCATAACTTCAACATTTTGAAGTTGCTGAGTTTTGCTAAGAATTTCAAGAATTTCTCTCTCAAAGCATTTGTTGAAGATTTGAAGATTGCCTTCGTTTTTCCAGATTTCTCAAGAACATCTTCATACCTTCATCCTTAGCCCAGATCTTCAAAGCCTTAACACTTTAGTTTCTTGTGCTCTCCATCTCAAAGATCTAAAGAGCCTTGATTCTAAGAACACACACGCACCTCTTTAAGATTAATCATTTAGATTCATCTTTTAGAGATACACCGGTTATTGTTTTGGATTTGTTCTTTCATAGTAATAGATCTTGAGTTAGTGTATAAGCTCAAACATTGTAATTTGTAACACTCACTCATTATATAAGATCTCGATTAGAAATCCAAGACTAACCATCTTGGTAGAGGACGTAGATCTTTCATTGATCGAACCTCTCCAAATAGCTTGTGTTATTATCTTGTCATTTCTTTCAAGTTATTATTTTCACTCACTATTTGCTTGTTTACTCATTGTAGATTGATTGAACTGAATTGTGTTGTGTTTGTTTTATCATTTGCCTTAGTTCCTTATTTCACTCACTTTGAGCCAAAATACTTAGTGTGTGTGTTGCGCTCCCTTTATCACTTTGCGCCTACTTTCATTACTAAATTCCGCTGTGCATTTCACTCACTCACTTAGGCGCATTTCATAACGCTTACTTGATAAAGTGCGCATTCGCAATTGAGTTTTTCAAGGGTACGAAAAGAATTTTAAAACAGCTATTCACCCCCCCCTCTAGCTATTTTTCATACCCTTGTTGCCCTTTGGGACCAACAAGTGGTATCAGAGCTAACACCTTTATAAAACATTTTTCGTTTTTCAAGCTTAACAGCTTGGGTGCCGATTCTAAATGGCAAACTCAAAACCTATGGCAACTGCAAACTACACTCACGTTCCGGTCTTTGATGAAGATCATTTTGACGTATGGAAATTCAGCATATTGACTCATCTCAACTCAATCGATGAAAGGCTCCATGACACCGTCGTTTATGGACCTTATATTCCGATGAAGGCGAATCCAAATCCACGCACCAACGCTGCTCAACCTACTGTCCTAAAACCAAGGGAAGAATGGACCGAGGAAGAAATTAGAAGAGTCGCAAATGATGGCAAAGCAAGAAACATTCTTCTAAGCACTCTAAGCACGGCGATGAAACAACAAGTCATGCATTGTGCTACTGCAAATGAGCTATGGGATGCTATTGAAGAGCATATTGAAGGAGACACCGTTTGCAAGGAGAACAAGAAATACGAAGTTCAAAAGAGATTCAACAATTTCTCTCAACTCCCCGGTGAAAACTTAAGGCAAACTTATGAACGCTACTGTGAAATTATCAATCTATGTATTTCACTTGGCATGAAGTTTACCAACAAAGATTTGAATGTAAATTTTCTACAAGCTTTTGGATCAAGATACCTTCATAAATCTAGCGCTCTTGAAGACGCTGGAACTTTAGATGTTTGGACTTTAAGGAACCTATATGCAAATCTCAAAGTTTACGAACTCAAACTCCAACGAATCAGTGAAACTGAAGGAAAGTCAAAATCTATGGCTATGATGGCGCACAGAGAAGCCGCGCCTACTCCTGCGCCTACACCTGCGCCTGTACAAGATGAGAAAAGCTCCGATCCCAAAATTTCTACTTCTGAGCTATTAGACATGGATGATGAAGACTTCGCTTTATTTGTGAAGAAATTTCAAAAGTTCAGAAAATTCTCAAGACCCGGCTCAACCAACAAATTTCAAGGATCTACCAGCAAAGCTCCTCAAAAGTTTTCAAGGAGCAGTGATTCAAAAAGAAAAGAAGATCTTGTTTGTTTTAATTGCAGGAAACCCGGACATTTTGCATCAAGCTGCCCGATCCCCAAATTTGAATATATGCAGAAGAAGAGCAGCCATACTCCTAAATTCACTCCCAAGTTCACTCGACACAAGGGAATGGTTGCTGAAGAAGAAGCACCAGCAAATGAGCACAATACTTGGATTGAAACAGACTCCGATGAGAGCGATGAAGATTCCGATGATGGACTTGTTTGTTTGATGGCAAATGATGATGAAGTTGATGCTTATGATTCTGATGATGACTTCTCCAAGGATGTTCCCGATATGAATGCCTTGAATAAACCTATCAAGAAATCTGCAGGTTTTCAAGAAGCGAAAAAGAAGAAAGGACCAACCATCAGCGAGCTCGTTGAACAAGGATTTCTCACTCCGGCTCAAAACGATGGTGGATTGTTATTCTCACGATGTGATCTTGGAGCAAGGAACAAATTGAGAAAAGGAGCATACATTAGACCACAGGTTGAACCAACTGCTCCAATCTCCAAAATCAATGATGAAGTGATTGCTGAACAAGAAAAATTGTTCAAAAAGGCTGAAAAGGTAATTACTAGATTTGATAGTATGAAGGAAGCTTTAGCACTATCATGTGATGAAATTTCCCAGCTTAAGACCGAGAAATCTCTACTTAAATCTGAACTCACCCTCCTTAAGGAGCAGATAAAGAGCATGACTCCTCTTACCGTTAAAAACACTTTTCTAACAGAACAGAACTCACTTCTTAAAGTTCAAAACGATGAATTGGTTGCTCAAATCACTGATCTTAAAAAGATTACAAATGAGTGGTCCAATTCTCGTGTCACTATGGAGAATATATTTGAGTCCCAAAAAGTCAGTGGTGATAAAAGTGGCTTGGGATTCTCATCAACTAGTGACAACTTTAAATGTGATGTCTGTGCTGAAAGAGATAGTGAATTTACCAACCAACAAACTCTTGAAATTCCCAAGGAAAAACATTCTAATTCAATGGGTAAAGGACATGAAAAAGTCAAGAGACAAACATTCCATTATGTCTACCCAACGAAGCAATTTGGGAAAGCTAATGGGAAAGATATAGCTACAGATGAACCATCTCCTAGCAAAATCATTCTTGAAAATAGGCGCGCTCCTTCTCCGAGTGCTCATTATGCGCCTAAGAGCCACGCGCCTCATCGCCGTGCGCCTCCTAGCCCTATGCGCCCTTCGAGAAAAAGCGCTCCAAAATTTCAAAAGAAAGATTTTGTTAAGTCTAGTTCATCTGACCCAAAGAAGAATGCCATCCCCAAGAAAAGTAAAGAGTTTGTGAAAACTCACGTGATTGGTGGCTTTCATCATTGTTCCATTTGTGATTGTTCAGGACACAAGGCCGTGGAATGCCTTTTGCGATTCACTCCCAATGCCAAAGGACGTAAAAATCCTAAGGTCAAGCAAGAGTGGGTTGTCAAAAGTTGCTAACCCTAGGACCCAAAAGGAATAAAGGGGACCTGCTTAAATGTCTATATTTCAGGTTCTTTGTTTCATGGCTGGATCTTCAAAAGCTAGAAATTATGAATGGATTCTCGATAGTGGGTGTTCAAGACACATGACTGGAGATGAATCCTTATTAGAAGATGTCCATGAAGAAAGAGGTCCCTCCGTAACATTTGGCGATAATAACAAAGGTCAAGTTGTAGCATATGGAAAGCTCAAGAAAGACAAAGTGTGCATTGAAAGAGTCTCACTCGTGGAAGGGCTCAAGCACAACTTATTATCCATATCTCAATTCTGCGACAAAGGATTAGAATGCCATTTTACTTCAACGCAATGTCTTATCAAGAATGGCAAAACTGGAGCTATCTTACTCACGGGATATCGTAAGACAAATATTTATATTATTGATTTTCATAGTATGAACTCTAGTACTAATCTTTGTTTTGTAGCAAAAAGTGTGAACGAAAATAGTTGGCTGTGGCACAAGCGCTTAAGTCACTTGAACTTCAAGTATCTATCTAAACTCAGCAGGAATAATCTTGTCAAAGGACTTCCCAAAGTTGCTGATCATCATGACAAAAAGTGCGCCGCATGTCAACTTGGCAAACAACCGAAGCAGTCATTTTCAAGCAAGTCAAATCCTTCAACTACAAGATGTTTGCAACTGCTTCACATTGATCTATTTGGACCAGTTTCCACCGCAAGCATTCGTAGAAACAAGTATACTCTAGTTGTGGTGGATGATTATTCAAGATATACATGGGTAGAGATGATGATTACAAAAGATGATTGTTATGATATTCTCACTACCTTATTTCGACTGCTCCAAACCCAAAAAGAAGATGACATCGTTAGTGTTCGATCCGACAATGGAACAGAATTCAAAAATAACGGTGTTGCTCGATATTGTGAAGATCATGGGATAGATCACAACTTTTCAACCGCCGGAGTTCCTCAACAAAATGGCGTCGTTGAACGAAAGAATAGAACGTTGATTGAAGCGGGAAAGACGATGATAGCTGAAGCTAAATTGCCTAAGTACTTTTGGGAAGAAGCTATCAACACTGCATGTTTTACTCAAAATCGTTCCCTCATCAACAAACTTCACAACAAGACTCCGTATGAACTTTGGCGTGGTAGAACTCCCAACATTGCATTCTTCAAGATCTTTGGTTGCAAATGCTATATCCTCTACAACGGAAACGAACATAGAGGTAAATTCGATGCCAAAGCCGACGAAGGTATTTTTGTTGGGTATGCCAAACACTCTAAAGCTTTTCGTGTTTTCAATAGAACTACATTAGTGATAGTTGAATCTGTACATGTTACTTTTGATGAACATTCTCTCCTTGAGCCACATTTGGCTCCAAATGTTGCTGATGATTCTATTGAGTTAAATGATACAGGTGCTCCTATTTACGTTGCGCCCACTCAAGTCAGAATCTATCAACACAAGGAAATCCATCTACATCAAATGCGCCTAATTCAATGTATTATGCGCCTGGTGAATCCTCTATTGCGCCTCACTCAAATGATGCGCCTCATGATTCCTCTTACGCGCCTATTTCTACTGCTGCATCTGGTGTAAACCCAAATTTCAATTCTGAGCCAGTTCAACCCCCAAATTTCAATGACTTTGAATCTGGTGAAGAGGTACCAATTGAAGATCTTCAAGTTTCTACGACTCAACCTAACTTACCTCCTGAAATTCGTGAAGTTAGAGGTCACCCAATTGCTAATATCATCGGTGATTTACAAGTTGGTGTTCGTACAAGGAGAGCTACAAACTTTGATGCTTACACTGCTTTTATCTCTCAAATTGAACCGAAGAAGGCTGATGAAGCACTCCAAGATCCTAATTGGGTTATTGCAATGCAAGAAGAACTCAATCAATTTGAACGATGTAAGGTTTGGACTCTTGTTCCAAGACCAAATGATCAAGGAGTGATTGGTACGAAATGGGTGTTCAGGAACAAGATGGATGAGAATGGAACCATCACGAGAAACAAAGCAAGATTGGTTGCACAAGGCTATAGGCAAGAAGAAGGAATTGATTACGATGAAACTTTTGCGCCCGTAGCAAGACTTGAAGCTATCAGATTATTTCTAGCTTACGCCGCTCACAAGAACTTCAAGTTATATCAAATGGATGTGAAGAGCGCGTTTCTAAATGGTGAACTCCAAGAACAAGTCTATGTTGCTCAACCACCTGGGTTTGAAGATTCACAATTTCCAAATCATGTGTACAAACTCCAGAAAGCTTTGTATGGACTCAAACAAGCACCAAGAGCATGGTATGATACACTATCCAAGTTTCTCATCGAAAAAGGCTTCACTCGCGGTAAAATCGATACAACTCTTTTCATTGCCAAACATAATGGTCATAAATTACTTGTTCAAATTTATGTTGATGATATTATATTTGGTTCTACTAATGAATTGTTGTGCAAGCGTTTTGAGAAACTAATGAAGAGCAAGTTTGAAATGAGCATGATGGGAGAACTCACATTCTTCCTCGGCTTCAAATCAAGCAAATGAGTGAAGGCATTTTTATCAACCAATCCAAATACACAAAGGACTTAATCAAGAAGTTTGGACTTGAGAACGCTAAATCATACGATACTCCAATGGCCACCGGCAACAAACTCGACAAAGATCTAAAAGGTAAACGTGTTGATCAAACGCTCTATCGAGGTATGATTGGCTCACTCCTTTATCTTACTGCTAGCAGGCCCGATATTATGTTTAGTGTTTGTGTTTGTGCTCGTTATCAATCCGACCCTAGAGAAGCACACTTAATTGCTGTGAAACGTATTATAAGATATCTCTCTGGCACTGTTAACCTTGGACTTTGGTACACCAAAGATTCGAACTTTAAACTTGTAGGTTACTCAGATGCGGATTATGCAGCGTGCACAATTGATAGGAAAAGCACAAGTGGCACTTGTCATTTCCTCGGATATAGACTTGTGTCATGGGCGAGTAAGAAACAAGCTTCAGTATCTGTCTCAACAACCGAAGCCGAATATATCGCTGCGGGAAGTTGTTGTTGTCAAATACTCTGGATGAAGCAGCAATTGGTGGACTATGATATCATCGAAGAAAATTGTCCCATCTACTGCGACAATACATCAACAATTGCGGTTTCTGAAAATCCTGTCATGCACTCAAAGACCAAGCACATCGACATCAAATATCACTTCCTCAAAGACCACGTGGAAAAAGGCAATATTCATTTGGAACACGTGGGAACCGACTATCAAATCGCCGACATTCTAACTAAAGCACTTGACGCGAAACGGTTCATGTTTTTGAGAGGTGAAATGGGTATGCTTGAACTCAACTAAATTCAATATAGTTTTGTCAATACTAATGATTTTATGTTGTGTTGAGTTATGAGTATATTAGGTACAAATGATTAAATCAATTTTTCAAAAGTTTCAAGGAAAATTATGCGCCATCTATGCGCCTTACTAACTGCGCGCCCATCTCTCGTTTTCTGCGCGCACAATATCTGCGCGCCTATCAATTCATGCGCGCGCTCAACCATCTTTGCGCGCCTTGATGTGTAATGCGCCTTGATGAATAATGCGCCTAGATGAGTATGCGCCTTGCTGAAGTAATGCGCCTCTTCATGCGCGCATTAACTATTGCGGCTCAATCATTTCTCAAAATTCAATTTCAATGATTGAACGTAATAAATACACAAGTACCAGGTATGTTCATTCTGTTCATTTATTATAGGAATCTATGTCTTTTGACATTCCTTTAATTGTTCAAGGGTACTTGTGCAATTAAAATTTTTCCCTCGTTTTACGCTTTTCGAAAAATTTTATTTTCTGGGATATATTTCTTGCACCCCAAACTTACACCAAAATAGATGTTTTTGGTGTTTGTGCAAAAATTAGTCAAAATTGCTCATACACTTAAAGGGAAAGTGGAGCAGTTTTTCAAAAACCTAAATGTCACATCATGACACTTTAGGTCATTCAGCCATTAATGCCCTTCAAATCCCAAAAATCCCTCATTAATGAATGTCCTTTTTGTCATGATGAGCCGCCATTTTCAAAATCCCTCATAAATGCAATCCTTTCAACTTCCCATCTTTTAAATTTTTTTTTTTTTTTTTCATATCAGTGCAAGTTTTTAATCCTAACCTATAAAAACACATCAACACCTTACTCCTCCTACCTACTCTATTTCTCTCTCTCTCCCCGTCTCACTCCCTCTCTCCAGACTCGCCTCCTTCTCTTCATCTTCATTTTTCTTCTTCATTTTACATTCATATATATAAGTTTATGGGTCCTAAGAAAGCATCAACATCTACACAAGACGATATGGTATGAATTCTCAACCTTTAATCTCCTTATATTTCTTTTTTTTCGTCATTTTCAGTGATGTTTTTCGTTTTTTTTTAAACCCGGATTCATTTTCTTTGATTTCTCTTGATTCGATGATCCGTTTTCTATATCGTTTGTTGGGTTGTGTTCTATTCTTGATTTCGAATCTTTTAAAACCAACATTTAACGATCAATGCTCTGTTTGTTACAAATCTGAGTTTTTGTTTTCAAAATTTTTCAAAATTTTCGGGCATTCTTTTGATCATTGTGCTTTCATTATTGATTTGTTCTTATTTTTGTTTGCATATTTAGATTCCTTGTCGTCATGCGGTCATTTTGATATATTATTTGTCTAGTTTGGTGAAGTTTCATGATTTTCGTGTTCTTGGTGTTCTTCGAGCATTCAAGGGTCGTTCTTCGTGTTCTTCGTCATTTATGCATGTTTTGGTCTCTAAAAATTTTCTAACTTGTTTTCGAAAATTTGAACTTTTTGATTTTCATTTCTTTCATTTGAATGCTTGTTGTTTGTTTTTCTTTACAAAGTAAAAATTTTCACGTCATGCGCCTATGTACTTCTTTATGCGCCTATTTTTTATGCGCCTGAATGATTTATGCGCCTCTACTTGTATATGCGCTTAAATCATTCTGCGCCTAAAAACCTTATGCGCCTAACTTCGTACTTAGTCAAATTTCGTTGTTTTAATTTTTCCTTAGTATTCACATAGAACCATATTATGCGCCTTGTAACTCTATGCGCCTTCAATATTTTATGCGCCTAATTCAATCATGCGCCTTGATTCTCTATAATTTTGTGCGCCTGTTTCAATTATGCGCCTATATATTTCATGCGCCAATGTTACTTTGATCATTTTATGTTTCTATGCGCCTATATCACTTCTAACATCAATCATTTTTTTCAGGACCTTGCAAATTTCAAACTTGAAGAAACTCTTGATCTATTGGAGTTATCTGGTGAAGTGATGGGAAGAGAAATAATAGAGACTCTGCGCGTCGCTGGTCTGCTCCCTTTATTCACCATGGACCAAGATTTCTTCTCTGCGCTCCTCGTGGATGAGTTCTTCTCCACTGCTGTTCTAGTGGAAATTGACGTAAATGGGCGCACTCACTACCGGATTGAGGCGCGCGTTCAAAATGTTGACGTCCATATTTCATCATCTGTGATTCGACACTTGCTCGGTTTTCCATCTACCGGTGAAGATCGCATTATTGGGCGCCCGATGACTTACTCTATTGATGATCAGAACAAGATGGCTGCCTCACTTCTAAATATTCCCACGCTTCAAAACAATATCAAAAACACCGAAATTCGAGATGGTGGAGAACTCTTGACTCACATCGCTCACTTGGTGGGAACTTCAATAGTGTTCAAAACTGGGAACGTAAACCGATTCACGGTTGAACAATGGGAATACACAGCTGCTATCATGGCCAAGGAGAAGCTTCACTGGCCTCATATTCTGTTCAAGACTCTGCGTGAGCAAATTGATAAATTTGTGAAGAACAAAAGTGATGGAAAGACCCGATTCCGCTCACACTGCCTTATTCTCACAAAACTTTTTCTAACTTACCCTGAGTTAGTTAAGTTTTTGAATGAGAATCCGGAGTACAAGATCAACGATGTTCCAATGTTTGGTAAAGCTAGTTTGGACCTCAAGAAGCGCAGGAAGAAGCCCACAAAGCGCGCAAAAGGAATCCAAATCAAGACTGTTGAAGGCTTAGTTGATGAAGACACAGAGTCAGATGATGCGCCAGTCCTTAAAAGCGCACCATTATTAAAGAGCGCAGTAAAAGCAAGCGCTAGACAAAGCGCAGATCCAGTGCCAGGCGCAGATAAAAGCAAAGGCAAACGGGTAGTTGATGACCCTACTCCTGCGCCTGTCAAACGCACTAGATTTGAAACTGATGATGAGCGAGATCTGAGGCTAGCGCAGGAAGCCAGCAGGCTTGAGGCTCAACGAAAAGAAATGAAGACTTTCTAGCCAAACAAGCTGCTGAGTCAGAAAAGTTAGAGCGCATGAAAGGCGCCGGATCAAGCGCAGATATTGAGAAAGGGCCTTCTGTTTCCGCGCCTCCCAGCGCGCTCCTTCTCAACGCGCCCCCACTCCTCGTGCGCCCTCATTCAAATTTCAACCTTCCAATATGTCAAGGGTTCAACTCCTCTCTGATTTCTTCGGCGATGACATTTCAGACATTGAGGAACCCTTTCAGGGGAGCAAGAGACCATCCCTCAGCGCACTCCTTCTCCAGTTGCGCCTCCACCTGGACCAGATCCGATCTCAACAGAAACTTTTGATATTGAAACAGTTGTTTGTTGAAACTGTTGAAATTGAAACTGAAGATGAATTTGAGTCTCCTACTCATTCACCTCCTCCTGCCTCCATCTCCTTCTGCGCCCCTTCAAGATTCTGCGCCCCTTCAAGATGATGCGCCACTCTCTACCCCTGCGCCTCCTCCGTCTGCTCCTGATTTGAGCGAGGTACTTTCCATTCTTCATTCTTTACAGCAGGGGCAAGCCAATTTAGAGCAAGGACAGGCGCATAAAGTCTCAATTTGAGCTTCTTACTTCCTTACTCACTGATCAATCTGAAGAGATTGCTGCCATTAAGGGGGAGATGAACTCTCTCAAGGCCAAACTTTCTGCTCCTTCTCCTCCTCCGGCGCAGACTCAGGTTCAAGCTCATACTGACCAGGCGCAAACCACCGCTTCTGCGCCTACGTTCATACCTCAATCTGCTGCGTCTCAATCAAATATGAATGTGCTTGTATCTAAGTTGGATGTCCTGAAAGAGTTGGTCGTCACTCATTTCACTGCTGCTCACTCAAGCTCTGACAGACGCGCCTGAACATATTTCTTCAGATATTATCACGGCTCAAATGCCCATTGAAGCTCACATTCAAATCTTGGAAGAAAACATTTCACAGCAGCAGCAAATCACTCAGCGTTCCATTGATGAATACCAAAACATCAATGTGAATCACTTGAGTTATATTAGAGACGGTATTACTGCTACTCACTCCAGTGTCACGGACACTCAAGGGTTAGCGAACCGTAGTCATCAGCTCGCAAAGCAAATTCAGCGTTCTGTTTCAGAGATCGTTGAAGGATTGAAGGAAGATGATGCGCCTCCCAACCCTTAGCTTCTATTATTTTTTTGTAAATTTTTAGAATCTTTTGTAATAGAACAATCTCTTTTGTGATAGTGATTTTGTGCTTACTTGTTTTAGCACCTTTTGTTTTTTGTTCTATTCAAAACTTGTAACTTGTAACTCTTACACCCCAAGTTTTAATGAGAACAATGCATCACTTATTATCAAACCTTGTTCACTCAAACTCCTTGTTTGTAGAACAATGAATATTGTTTAAATCATATGCATCATATTGAATTGTTTCATACTTTCATGCATTAAGTTTAAACTTGGTTTAAACACATTTCAAAACTAAATTCATATATCATCTTGAATGTGTTAAACTGTTGTTTCTATCTTTCCATATGTAATCTTTATTCTTATTGGAATAGATTAGGAATCTATATTTTGGACTATGTGTACATTAACTTGAGACATGAATTACCAATTTCATTCATTTGGACATGTTTTTATCAAGTATAATGTTTGTCCTTGATATAGTAGGTAATGGCATCAATCAAATAGGGGAGATTGTTGGGTATGCCCCACATATCTCAGTTTTAATGTATTAGGATTTATTAGATTTGATTGATCCATCACCTAAGTTTTATTTCATGGACTTTAGACCCACATGTAAAAAGTATTTATACTTCATTTTTTAGGTTGTCCATTGTTATAGAATAGGCTTAGAAATAGGGCAAGAAGATCAAGTTTCAAGAAAATCACTCAGTGAGTTTGAGCCGCGCTTATGCGCCTCCTGCGCCACGCGCCATGCGCCTCTTCACTTCGCGCCTTGCGCCATTTAGAGCGCGCGCATAAGGATTTCTTCATAAGCTTACGCGCCTCTGCGCCCCTTGTTTTAAGCGCACGCTTACTGTGCGCCTATTGGCTCAATGCGCCTCTTGGCTCAAACGCGCCTCAAGTGTTTTTTTTCAACACTCAGTGATTTATTGAAGACTCGAAGACTTGAAGAGAATTCAAATTACGCCAATGATCCAACGGTGGTTAAAAGATGCATATGCGCCTAATCTGTTGACACGCGTCCATAACGGTCACTTTTATGTTGAGTGTCAAAATGGCCATAATATATGCATGCTCCAATCAACAAGCGACAGCTCATCTTATCCACAAGGATTTCCAACGGCTAGTTTTTTTGAAGTTCACTATAAATACCCCATAACTTCAACATTTTGAAGTTGCTGAGTTTGCTAAGAATTTCAAGAATTTCTCTCTCAAAGCATTTGTTGAAGATTTGAAGATTGCCTTCGTTTTTCCGATTTCTCAAGAACATCTTCATACCTTCATCCTTAGCCCAGATCTTCAAGCCTTAACACTTTAGTTTCTTGTGCTCTCCATCTCAAAGATCTAAAGAGCCTTGATTCTAAGAACACACACGCACCTCTTTAAGATTAATCATTTAGATTCATCTTTTAGAGATACACCGGTTATTGTTTTGGATTTGTTCTTTCATAGTAATAGATCTTGAGTTAGTGTATAAGCTCAAACATTGTAATTTGTAACACTCACTCATTATATAAGATCTCGATTAGAAATCCAAGACTAACCATCTTGGTAGAGGACGTAGATCTTTCATTGATCGAACCTCTCCAAATAGCTTGTGTTATTATCTTGTCATTTCTTTCAAGTTATTATTTTCACTCACTATTTGCTTGTTTACTCATTGTAGATTGATTGAACTGAATTGTGTTGTGTTTGTTTATCATTTGCCTTAGTTCCTTATTTCACTCACTTTGAGCCAAATACTTAGTGTGTGTGTTGCGCTCCCTTTATCACTTTGCGCCTACTTTCATTACTAAATTCCGCTGTGCATTTCACTCACTCACTTAGGCGCATTTCATAACGCTTACTTGATAAAGTGCGCATTCGCAATTGAGTTTTTCAAGGGTACGAAAGAATTTTAAAACAGCTATTCACCCCCCCCCTCTAGCTATTTTTCATACCCTTGTTGCCCTTTGGGACCAACAGCCT
>JAOWBW010002661.1:0-61498 GCA_026119855.1 Campanula takesimana | reverse complement strand
ATGCCCGCAGCTTCCGGGCGGCTATAAGCAGGGCGAAAGCCAGCTTTTCAATGTTCAATAGCTTCTTCTTTACCGCGGATAGTGCCTTGGAGACATAATACACTGGCTTCTGAAGGTCGCCTTCTTCCCTTACCAAAACCGCAGCCACTGCGTGATCGGTTGCGGCCAAGAAAACACAGAGTTCCTTCACCCAAAACAAGGGCTGGTCAACAGCGGCGGTTTTCCCAGGTAGGCTTTTTATTGCTCAAAAGCATTCCGCAGTCCTCGTTCCATTCAAAACATTCCTTTCTTCCTCCTTTCAAAGTATTAAGAAAGGTAGGCATTTTCTGCTGACTTGGCGATGAACTCCCTAGGGCCGTGATGCGGCCATTCAGCTTCTGTACTTCCTTAACACATCTGGGGGTTGCATATTTATCAACGCCATGATCTTCTCCGGGTTTGCCTCTATCCCTCTCTGGGTTCACCATGAAACCCAAAAATTTTCCTGCCTTTACTCCAAAGGCGCATTTGGATGGGTTAAGTTTCATATTGTTTCTTCGGAGGCTGGTAAAGGTTTCTGCTACATCAATGTCATGAGAGGTTCCTTGGTCTTGATAACCATATCATCGATGTATGCTTCCAGGTTTCGGCCAACTGATCGTCGAAAACGATTCCCACCATTCTTTGATATGTACCGCCCGCATTCTTGAGGCCGAACGGCATGTTGTTAAAAGTGTAAGTTTTGCCCGCACCGTAAAAGGCGCAGGACGGAACATCAGCCTCCTTCATTTAATTTGATGATAGCCCGAGTATGCATCTATGAAGCTCAATACCCTATGGCCGGCGATAGAGTCCACCAACTGGTCGATCGGGGGAGGGGATAACAGTCTTTGGGACAGGCCTTATTTAGATCCGTAAAATCTACGCACATCCTCCTTTCCCATTTGCTTTGGTCACCATTACTACGTTGGCCAACCACACCGGGTATTTGATCGGGCTTATGATCTTCGCTTTCAGCAATTTATCCACCTCGGCCTTGATCGCCGCCTTCTTCTCCGGGGAAAAATATCTTTCTTTTTGAAGTACCCTGGTGAATGTGGGGTCGATATTCAGTTCGTGCTCGATCACCTCTCTGCTTATCCCCTCCATGTCTTTTATGGTCCAGGCGAACACGTCCAGGCTTCCTCTCAATAATTCTATCAGAACCTTCCTTTCCTCTGCAGGGATCTCTAGCCCGACCTTTATCGTTGCTCGGGGTATGCCGGATTTATCACCACATCTTCCAAAGCATCATTGGGGCGAATATCTGTAACTTCTCGGTCATGCAAGCGAATCAATTACAATATTAATGTGCTCGGTTTCCGCGGCTATACGACGGGCTCTCCTGCTCCGCTTGAATTCTGCCCTTGTTGAGTGGGAAAGACAACATCCCGATCATGGCCGTGCCTGCGACCTCCTTTTCACTTGCCTTGGCCCTTTTTGCCTCCCTCGGGCTTCCCAGTCTTTGCTTCGCTGCGCTTTCCTTCCTCTTCCTCTCTATTACTTTGAGGAAGAGCTCGGGTTTATTCTCAATACACGCGGTCCCCGCAGGGGTACTGAACTTGATTTTTGGTGAGGGATCGAGGCCACTATTCCAAGGGCGGCTTGTGCGGTTACGCCCAGTATCGCGTTGTATTGGGATTTCAGATCGATTACCATAAACGTAACGCGGGCTGTTTTCTCAAACGGCCTTTCCCCGATGGTCACTTCGAAGTCAATTGTCCCCTGGCATAGACTGTGTGGTTTGTGAACCCTTCTAACAAACCCGCGTACGGAGTTAAGTGCGCCTCGGACATTCCCATTTCTTCCAGGCGGCAGTGGAAGTACAATATATCCCGCGAAGCCCCGGTATCAATGAGGACTCTTTCAATGTCCGCCCTTCCTATAGCCATTTGATCGTTAATGGTTGTGTTGAATGGAAAAGGGGGATGCCAATTCACTCCTTTTGAAACCGATCATTTCCTCCTGCTCGGGCGGGTAAGTGGGTATCAAGAATACTTTTTCCAGTCGTCTGATCTGGATGGAAAGCTGGGTGTTGCTTGGGGCTTCCTCTCCTATGTACTGAATGTCATAACGTCCTTCCCCGTCTGCATCATTGTCTCTGACGTATTGAACATTTCCCCGCGGGGCTTCACCTTTACTGCTGGACCCCGTGATCCATTTCTTCAATTCCCCGGCCTCTACCTTTTGTGTGTATTATTTTCTTTAACTGGAAAAAGTCATCCGTAGTATGCCCGTGGCTTTCATGGTATCCACACCATTTCTTTTGTTCACCTCGTAAGGCTTCCTCTCCAGTGGAGGTGGAGGAGCAAGGCCTCTGCCCGCAAGATCTCAGTTCTTGGTGCGATCAAAGGGGTGAAAGCACTGTCATCGCCTCTTTTAAAATTAGGCATGCCCCTTGATCTGCCTCTACCTCGGCCACCATTGTTTCCCATATAGCCTGAATGATGACGGGGATCATGAGCGGGCTCGATTCTTCCCTCACGCTCCTGCGGGCGTCAGCCATAAATGCGGGTTCTACTCCGGCCATAGCGATGGCCCTGTTATACATCTCTTCTGTCCCCTCGGGTTTTCAGCAAGCAAACTCCTGCCTCAAAGTGTGGGATGTTAATCCCCTAGGAAGCATAGTTCGATGTCGTTCTTTGTTAAATCCACAATCTGCTTGGTCATTTTTCGGAACCGAGTGATGTATGCTTTCGTGTTCTCCCCGGGATATTGCTTAACGCCGCACAGGTCCGATTTTTAGTCTTGCGGCCTCCCCAGCGCCCGCGAACGAGTTCAAGAATGAAGTCCGCAATGCTCATAGCTGCAGATAGAGCGCGGTTTATGGGCTAGTAACCATCCCAACGCCTTCCCTTTAAAGGTGGAGGCGAGAGCTTTGCACTTCACGGCCTCATCTGTTGAAAACAGAGCCATCTGCCATTCAAATCGCCCAACATGGTTTTTTGAATTAGATGAGCCGTCATACGTAGGGATGGCAATTTGTCCGAACCGATCCGTTTCGAGGGCGATCCGATCCGTAATTTTCAGGTTCAATTTGCGATTTTATGATCCGTTCGGATTTCGGTCGGTTTCGGTCAGACCCTCTGATCTGATCCGATCCGACCCGAAATATGTGTGTTATTTTTTTTTTAATTATTTACCCTCCTACTTTCTAACCTTTACACTTAAACCCTACCTATATATACTCATTTAGGGTTGAAGAAAGAAAAACACGCCGCACTCTATTTCTCTCTGTCGATGTCGATGCCGATGCCTTCTGCATTCGCTAGCCTCGCCGTTCCAGGATACCACCTCGCCATCGCCGTTGCTCGCCGTCGCCGTCTCGCCGTCGCCCGCCATCTCCGTCTCGCCGTCTCCATCTCACCGTCGCCTACTCACCTCCATTCTGCTCTTTACCAAGGGAAAGCTTTGCAGTGATTAGGGGTTGGGGTGAATCGGAGGATCTCGTCTATTTACCTGTCTTCCGTCAAACTCACCTGGTAAAACTCTCTCTCTCTCTCACTCTCTCACTTTTGTTTGTTCAAATTTTCTATTGAAAAGTCTAGGGTTTTACTTGTTTCAAATTAGGGATTCAATTAGTAAAGATTACTCCCTCCGTCTCTATGTTCCATGATTTAGGCAAAAATCAAGCATGGATGGAATTCTTGCATTTTTTTTTTTTTTTTTTTTTGTTCAACGGTCTGTTGCCCCTATTTTGTGCTGGAAAAAGGCCGATTCGGATCGGGTCTCGGGTCGGAGCAGAGCGGAGCAGCGATCGGTGTCACGGATCGGATCGGGTTACGGATCGGATCGCGGATCATGGCAGTTCGAATCGAGGTTCGGTTCGGTCACGCATTTGCCTGATTCGGATCGGATCGAATCGGCACTGATCCGATCCGAACCCGACCCGTTGCCATCCCTAGTCATACGCGTCCAGCGTGGGTACCTTTCCTCTTTGGATTGGGGAATCAATGATCATGATGCGAAAGCGTCCATGGGTCCAACGCACTTTGTTACGTTTTGCTTGGACTCCCATAGCTCCGCGATCATTCTTTGGAACTTTTGATCCATTATGTCCCCCGTTTTAGCCCTTTTACTGTTTCTATAGTTTTATCGCCGTTTTAGCAACTGCCTTCCCTTTAAATTGGCCTTTAGGCTTTCTGGGCTGTGATTCTCCTTCTTCACTTTCCCCCTCTTCTTCTCCCCTCTCCTCATCATCGTCCACGAGGATTGTCCGCCTTTTTTCTCCTACAACCCTGCTGGCTCTGCTTTTAGAACTTGTCAGATCATGGGTTTTTGATTTTTCAGGGGGGCTTCTAGCATTGGCCTCGGCATTAAACAGCTCCTCCAGGGATAGATTCAACTGTAGCCCTTCCGCTACCAGATTCTGCCTGTCTGTCAGGATCTGGATTTTCTTTTGGATTTGATCAGGAGTAAGGGGAGTGACGGGAGTTTTTGAGTCTTGAGAGCCTTAGAGGTTTCTATACGATCTCTCAGGTCCGCCTCTCTCCTTGCCCTTTGAGAAGGGGTATAGGAGTTGCCGCTAAGAGTCTTATTTCCCAATCTGGCGAAGACTGATCCCTGGGGCGCTTGTCCCGAAGGCTAGCATTTGGGTTCACGATTTCTTTCCCAGTCATTTTAAAGATTTTGTACGTCAAGAATCAACAGAAAGGACGGAATCCCCTTTTAGAACCGTGAAAGACGGAAGAGCTAGATGAGGATTTGAAATGAATTAGATTGGAAAAAGCAAACGAAGCAAGAAGATTGCACTGGGAAGATTTTCGTTTCCCGGCAATGGAACCATGATGACGCCCTGAGAATCTGGGGTCACGGAGATGGAACTCCAATTTAGCTGTCTCTTGATCCTGATCACAACACAGACAAGAACACCGTTAAGACCAAGGCCGGGTTGGAATCCGGCTTAAGCCCTCGGGTGTGAGAGTAAGATCTCTGAGGAAAACCTAAGTGGAAGGTTCAATGAAGACTTTGTGTGTGTGAGTAGGATAGAGCACGTACCTTGTCCATGGGAGCAAAGAGAAGTATATATATGACCAGGAGAAAGAAACCTGCGCAAGGTACTAACTACCCTGGTACTGGATGGACACGTGGCGAGTCCCTAGTGGATCGGTCAGGAGAGTGGCTGGGAAGGTGGCGTGTTTGTCAGGGAAGCATGGTTCCATCACCAACCGTTATGGTGTGTCAGGTACGAATAGGCGACGTCTTGTGTACGTTTGTGCCAGCTGGGCACTACGGGCTCCTCAGGATAGCGGGAGGGCAGAGTCATCTCGGGCATATATATCAGGGAGATCGGGCCCTCGGGCTTGCTTGCCCGCAGTCTTCGGCGGTTCGGCCCCAAGAGCTCAGGACCGGTTCAGGTGGATTAGGTCGCATCGGTTTGAACTGCGGAACATCCGGCCTAGAAGGCTCGGTCTCATCACTCTTCACATGTATCACTTTGCAGTGAAGTAAATAATTCGATCTTTATAATCGAACATATTTTATTCGATTTGTATAAGGGTTTATCTGGTTACATTAGCTATATGTGGTTCCTTCAGAACGGAAAATGCCTAGAATTTGGATCGTTGATGTTGATTTGCAGATTTCTGTTTATTTGATGGGGACTGGGATTTAAACAGACGAAAGGGGGATAATAGGGAGGCCCCCATATTTATTCCGTGTAATTAAAAGGAGAGATAAAGGGCAAAAATGGAATATAAAGGATTGATTAATGCATTCCTTGGTATGTACAGTTATGCCTAAAACGACCGTAAGAAACGGAGGGAGTACTATTTATCCGACTCATTTTCTCTCTTCATTTATCACCAATCAATTTATCCAATTAACAATGCTATTTACTCCATTCATTCTCTATCTTCATTTTCTACCACATATTTACTAGTTTGTTTTAATTAGTGTGCAAACCCCTCTAGTCCTACTTGTTCTGGGACATACAGAGTATACTCCCTCTGTCCTTTAACTTACAAAAAATGTGTTTGACACTTTAATTAAGGAAAAAGTGAAAAAAGTGATGTGTTGTGAGTGTAGATGGTTGGGTGGGTGAAAGAAAGTGAGATAAAATATACTCCTTCCGTCCCGTCGGAAATTGCAAAACTTACCATTTTGGGCGTCCCATAGAAATTGCAAAATCCATAAATGGAAAGTTTTTAATACTTTTTAATTAGTGGGTCCCACTTCTCATACTCACATCTAGGGATGGCCAAACCGGACCGGAACCGGACCAGAAAAGCCCGGGAAACGGAGCAAACCGGAGAGGAAACCGGAACCGGACGAACCGGAACCGCAAGGCATCCGAGCCGGTTCAGGGTCACATATATGCCAAACCGGACCGGAACCGTAACCGGACCGAAAATCCCTTGTTTTTCAATAATTTTAAAGGGGAGGACCGGAACCGTACCGGAACCGGACCGAACCGGAACCGGATTGTGCCCAAACCGGAACCGGAACCGGGGTAAGCGCGGGCCGGTTCAGGGTCACCCTTTTGCCGAACCGGAACCGGCGGTTTCGAACCGGAACCGGGCCCGGAACGGTTTTGGCCATCCCTACTCACATCCACTAACCCACTAACTATTCTCTACCCCACTTTCTCTCTCCCACTCAACTATCAACACTCACAACACATCACCTTTTTCACTTTTTCCCTTAATCTTGTGCCATAATTTTTTTTTTGAAGTTTCTGGCGGGACGGAGGTAGTAATTAGTGGATAGTTGTTGTGAGTATGACAAGTGGGTTCCACCATTTTAAAAGTATTAAAATATTTCGATTTTAAGATTTTGTAAGTTAAAATGGGACAACCAAATGGGTAATTTTTGTAGATTAAGGAGGGACGGAGGGAGTATATAAAAATGTACTCCCTCCGCCCCGGAGTAAGAGTTTCACCCCTCATTTGCACGCTTATTAATAAATATGGATGTGATGTAAATGTTGTGAGTGTAAAAGTAAAGTATGAGAGAGAATAAGTGAGAAAGAATAGTGAATTGATTGGTGTTGTGAGTATAAAAGTAAAATAGGAGAGAGAATGAGTGGGGTGAATAGTAAAGATTCTTTGCCATTTTAGGAATGAGACTCTTACTCTGGGACGGACCAAAAAGGAAAATGAGACTCTTACTCTGAGACGGAGGGAGTAACATTTAATTTAAAATATTACTCCCTCCGTCCCAAAATGATCTTCTCATTTGACATTTTTCATTGTCCCAAAAAAATCTTCACATTTCTAAAACCTAGGCTTAGAAGTGCCCAAACAAAACATGACTAGTGAATCAAGTGTTCATATCCTTAAAAAAAAAGTTTGAATAGTCAAATGTGAAGATCATTTTGGGACGGAGGGAGTATTAAAAATAATAAACTTACTTATATTAAAAAATATTAATGAACAACTTAAATAAAAAAAAATCTCATGTACAGAAAATGTATTTGCAATTAATTATTCAAAATAAAAAATCAAAAGAAAACAAACATTAAATATGAACTAGGACAATAATTTTAGAAAGGCACTGCATCTGATCATCGCAACCCTCTAATTTTTTTGCGACGCTATGTAAAGTGGTTGACGATATATCTATCCTCCAAATCAGATTGTCTTTTGTAGTCTTCGATATCAAAAGGAAATTTAGATGGATCTATTGAAATTTGGAAAAATGAGAAATAGAGAATGTTTAATAGGAAGAAAAAGAAGAATGGTTTTAGAAGAAGAAAGAAGGAATAGAGTACTCCCTCTGTCTCAAAATAATGTCGTTTTGGAGTGTTTTACACATATTAAGAAATGCCATTTAATGCAAGTGAAGAAGTCTCAAATACCCCTAAAGTAATTCAACTACCTAGGTAATTAAATGATTAAGTAAGAGATAGCTCATTATCATTATTAAGGTATAATTGGTATAGATCATTAAAAAAAACTTTGAAAATAGTGAAACGACAAGTATTTTGAGACAAAATTTGACTCCCAAAACGATATCTATTTTGAGACGGATGGAGTATATTTATAGAGAAATTGTGTTGTTGAAATTGACGGATTCCAAATAAAATTAAATCCAATTGATTCAAGTCTTTACTTTTGCCCGCTTTTGGTAAAGAGGGTTCAGGACGTGGGGTTAACACTTTTGTCCTCAACTGAAATAACACTTTTGTCCTCATAGCTTTCATGATACTACTATTTGGCCCTTATAGACTACTATCTGACATAAAATTAGAAAACAAACATTAAAGCCGAAAATTAATTGCCAAATAGATTTAATTAAAAGATAAGGCTAGTACATCATTACATAAAACTGACATAAAGCAGAAAACACACATTAAAGTAGTACATCATTACATAAAACTGACATAAAGCAGAAAACACACGTTAATTGCCAAATAACTCGGCACCCAACATTTCAAAAAGCTCTTTGCTTCGATCATCGAGATGCTCCTTCTCATTTAACTCCATCCACATTTTCATCTTTTTAACCTGAGTGTTGTCTTTCTGAACTTTGTTTGCCTCCTCCTGTTATGTAGCTATCTGACACAATCGTTCAAACTCTTTTTCTTTGAATTGTTTAAATTCTACTCAGTCTTCGTTTACCGATTCTAATCCTACTGCCTTATCTTCTTTTTTTCCCATTTTTCTTAGTTGCCTCCCTTCCCATGGGACGAGGAATGAAGCCAATCGAGTTTGACTCACCACCATCACTTTCGCGTCCTCTCTTAGATCCACTGCTTCCAGATCCCGTATTTCCACCAATCTAACTTGCAAAACGTGGTTCATCTCGGATAGCATGCCACTCTTCCATAAAAGTAAAATTGACATTGTTAGCACATTTATATATTTCATGCGCTTTTGCCAATACATCGGTCTCCGACCACCCGCTTGTTGCATACGCTTAGTTTTATCGTAAGCACCTATCCATTTTTTCAATATTTTGCTTACATAATTATGACGATTTCTGCAGGCAACTCCATCACGAGGAGAGTCAAATGAGCAATGCTCATTACAGTATTCCGCAATTTTAGGTAGGGAAAATGAAGATTACTTGAATTTTGAGTATTGAAAGGGTTATTATTGGGATCTATTTCAAGAAAAAGATGTTTTTTTTTTATGTCGAAATACAATGAAACTTATGTCAATTTATAGAGAGAGAAAATCTGGAATTTTGGTGTAAAAAAAACATTTTTGTGAAATAATTGAGCTCAAAAAGTTGGGATAAGAAAGTAATTCGAAAATATCGCCAGCCAATCACAGTCAGACACGTGGCCCAATTAGGAAAAAGAAAAAAAAAGCTGGCCGACTGCGCTATAACGCGCCCTTGTCCCCGCGTGTGTTACACGCGCCATGTCGGCCGAATATTTGGGCGCCGCGTGTCCCAGCCGACTGACCCATTCTGCGTTAAACTTGTGTTGAATACGTTCAACACAAACTTCCATTCAACCCCCATTAAACAACCATTGCGCTCATTCAACACTTCCTCCTTTGTTTAATGGCCATTCAACGAATACGTTCAACACACGTTCCTATTCAACCCCCATTGAACAACCATTGCACTCATTCAAGCCACTTCCTCCTTTGTTATGGCCATTCCCACCGCCTAAATTTTAACCATTGTACATAGTCTTAGTAGAGCATTTATAGGTTGGACAGACTCAATAATGTGGGGTGGTAATAAGTAATAACCATCAACCACTTCAACATTGCAACACCCAACTCTGTGTATTCCGGCACCACCCTACCAGAATCCCTCAACTCCGGGCCATCCAACTTTTATATCCGGATCCGGGGGAACGGATACAGCCTTGAAAGATGCTCTAGTTTAACGGGTGATTCGGATCTAAAGCCTTAGTTGACCAAGTGTATCGTTAAATCAGGTATGCTATATTTACCTCTTTTGCAATGACTAGCACTTATTTATCTCACTTGTTCTTCAAATTGTTTTTGGAGAACAAGTCAGATAAATATTTATTCGCCTTTAACATTGTTTTTTCTTTTGAATGATAAATATTACAATACTTTTAGTATAATAAATTTTAATATTACATGCTCCTTCCGTCTTATAACAACTTACATTATTTACTTTTTTGATTGTCGGAAAAAAAAATGTTGTAAGTTATTATGAGACGGAAGGTTATACTTTAAGATTTTCTTTGATAATATATTTCATGTTTAATACATTTTTTTATAAATTCCAAAACTCTAAAATGATGCAACTTGAGCATCAAAAATCTTCCGCCATCTCCAACAGCTTAAATTGGAGATGGATTTTGCACCAAAATTTGGCTTTTTGAAGTTTTGAATTATCTCTTGAATATGGTTTTGAAACTGAAAAAGACTATTGGACAAAACTTTTTAACACCAATGTATTAGCCTGAAAATAACTCCTAAAGCAGCTCAAGCTCAATGCTATCAAAAAGGCCAATTCTTTTCTTTTTTTTTTTTTTTTTTTTTTTTTTTTTGTAAATGTCCTTTACTAATAATTGAAGTATCAACTGATTTTTTTAGCACTTCTTTCGTCTTATAATATGAATATAAACACCAAGGAAACTCTTTTGTCTTCTGGTGTGTATTCATACCAAATGCACCAGTGTGCCATTTGCCTAACACCCCCACATATTAAGAAATGCAATTAATGCATGTTGCTTTGTCCTTTAGAAAATTCCTTTAATTAGTTTAACGGATGACTTGTAATAGTAATTACATTTGCAGGAAGGAAAAGTGTCATGGCCTCAATATTTCTCTACCTATTGCGCCCAATTCTCTACCTGTCACGCTTTACAAGGAATTTTCAATATCTTCACTATGAAGTTAGGGATGCCAGAGAAAAAATAAATGAGGTGCAGGAATATATTTATGAAGCCAAGCGGAGAGGAAACTACAATGACAAAATGACTCAAGTTGACAAGTGGATTCAGAATTTGAAAAATATATTGGATGAGGCAAAGAAAATTCATGAATCATATTGCCACTATTTCTTTGCGTCAACCCCGAATATCGTATCAATGTACCGGCTGAGCAAGGAAGCGGAGAAGGCGGCTCAAGAAATCGCAAAGTGCCTAGACAGTGATGAGGCCTACTCGTTATTTAGGGTTGTTGATAGACCTTCTTCTTCTACAAAAATGGTAGCTACAGAACACATCCTGAAAGTTCTTGAAGATGAGCAAGTCAACACGATCGGGTTGTATGGCATAACTTCTAGCAGGATGGAAGTTGAGGTGACGAGACTGATAGAGTCAGCAAAAGAAAGACAATTATATAGAAAAATAGCCATACTTGTAATGTCCCGGAATTATGACTTGCTGGAGATTCAAGGTGAACTTGCAGCAAAGATAGGGTTGCAATTGATTGGTAACGTATTCGGAAATGCGCGGTTGATAAACAATCGATTAACGGACAAAAACAAGACACTTGTGATTTTTGACGGCGTCCATGAATACTTTAATCTGCATGACATAGGAATTCCTGGAGGGGAATATTGCAAAGTTGTGTTGACTTCAATAGAAGAAAGAGTGTGCATTGAGATGGGAACTCAAAAAAACATCGACATGCTACCTTCTTCAAGAATGAGACGGAAGAGTGGTGGCAGGAGAATGAAGGTGAAGATTCCATAGCAAAAGAACTTGTTCAAGATTGCGTAGCTTTAGCCTATGGTCCAGCTATACAGATGCGCCTATTTCAACATGGAGTTATAACAACCCCAGATGTTGAGATCGGAGCTGCAAACTCCTCTTTTACCAGGCAAATGCAAGAAATACCGAAAAAACTTCCAAGTGAACATTTAATCTATGATATGGGGAGGAGTACTGAAAGTGAGATTCAAGAAAATGAGTCGCCAACGAAGAATACGGATACGGAACTTCTTACAGAAGTGGAGGAAAATGAAAAAATAATGTCTGATCTTGCTGGAGAAGAGATAAAATGTGAAATTGTAATTTTATTGATTCATGAGCTCAACTAAGCTTATATACAGAGAAAGAAAGAGTAGATAACAAACAAACTAACTCTAACTGACTCTAACAAACTTAAGAAATCAGTTACAACATTTGTCACAACTATCCTCACACTATGAAGTATTTACATCTTCTACCCCTGAGTCTTCAATAGTCTCTGTAACATCCCCCCTCAAGCTGGAAGGGCAGAACAGGTTCAGAACATGCAGCTTGCTTAAGAGAAATGACAATTGACCAGAAGGCAAGGCTTTAGTAAAGAGATCAGCCAATTGGTACTTTGTATTCACATAGGAAGTTTTAATAAGACCAGAATTGATCTTTTCTCTTATGAGATGACAATCGATCTCAATATGTTTAGTCCTTTCATGATATACAGGATTAGAAGCAATATGAATTGCAGCCTTATTGTCACAGAAAAGAGAAGCAGGAATATGATCTGAGAAACCAAGTTCAGTAAGAAGAGAACAAAGCCAAGTGATCTCACAAGACGTAGAAGCCATACAACGATATTCAGCTTCTGCTGAACTTCTTGAAACAGTGGTCTGCCTCTTAGCTTTCCAAGAAACTAAGGAATTGCCAAAGAAAATACAATAACCTGAAAGAGACTTTCTTGTAGTAGGACAAGAAGCCCAGTCAGCATCACAATATGCTTGAAGTCTCAAGGAATTAGTGGAGGAATAGAACAATCCTTGTCCTGCAGATCCATGAATATATTTGACTAATTTAAGTGCAGCAGCCCAGTGTGGTTGTCTGGGAGAACTCATGAACTGACTCAGAATATGCACAGCATAAGCCAAGTCTGGTCTGGTGATGGTTAGGTAAATCAATCTACCAACCAGCCTTCTATACTGCTCAGGATTAGAATGCAAATCCCTTTGTCAGAAGCTAGAGAATGATTTTGTTCCATAGGTATTTTGGATGGTTTGGATGAGGACATGCCAGCATCATTAATGATATCCAAAGCATACTTTCTTTGATGGAGACAAACCCCTTTCTCAGATCTGGCTATCTCTATGCCCAAAAAATACTTAAGAGACCCCATATCTTTGATTTTAAACTGAGACTGCAGATAGGCTTTAATTTGAGCAATAGCCTTAGGACAAGAACCTGTGACAATAATGTCATCTACATACACCAACAAAATGCTAAAAACAGAGGAAGATTTAAGAAAGAACAAAGTATGGTCATTTTTGGACTGAGAGAAACCAAAGTTCTGAAGGGCTGTAGAGAGCTTAGAAAACCATTGTCGGGGAGCTTGTTTTAAGCCATACAATGATTTGATAAGTCTACAAGCTAAAGTCTGATTGGGAAATTTTCTGACAATATCCTGAGGAGCAGAGTACCCTTGTGGCAAAGACATATAAACTTCTTCGTGCAGATCACCATGCAAGAAGGCATTGGTGACATCCATTTGATCCAATGACCAATGCAAAGTAGTAGCCATAGCAATGACAATCCTCACAGTAGTCATTTTTGCTACAGGAGCAAATGTATCAAAGTAATCCAACCCCTCAGTTTGTGTAAATCCCTTGGCCACTAGTCTAGCCTTGTGTCTTTCAAGAGTCCCATCTGGCTTAAACTTGAGTTTATACACCCATTTACATCCCACTAATTTCTTATCAGCTGGTAAGGGTTGAATCTCCCAAGTGTTGTTTTGT
The DNA here is from genome assembly GCA_026119855.1 of Campanula takesimana. NCBI lineage: Eukaryota > Viridiplantae > Streptophyta > Magnoliopsida > Asterales > Campanulaceae > Campanula > Campanula takesimana. The sequence goes on along the minus strand of JAOWBW010002661.1, from coordinate 47,908 downwards.
TCTAAAGCTTGAATTTCTGAGCTCATTGCTGTACACCAGTTAGGATCTTTTATAGCTTGATTATAAGTGTGTGGTTCAGACAAGGAAGACATATTACAGATATAGGAGTAATAAGAAGGGGAGAGATGAGAATATGAGATATTAGATGAACTTACCAAGGCACAAGAGCTTGTGGAATTACCAAAGTTTGAAGGAAGACCTGTATAATCCCTGTACTTGTTAGGAACAATCCTGTTTCTGGCTGGTCTGGCACTAATAATAGGATTAATATTGACATTCTGAGCATTGGAATGGGAAGAAGATGAAGTTGAGGATGAAGAAGTAGAGGGGGTAGTAGTAGGAATAGAACTAGTAGGGGAAGTAGGAGATACATCAGGAGGAGAATAGGGAGGTGAATCAGGAGATGAAGCAGATATAGAAGGATTAAGAGTAGGAAAATCAGAAAAATCATCACAAGTAAAGACTGAATTATTTGGAAACATAGGAACATTAGAAGGAGAAGAGGGAGAGGAAAAAGGAAAATGATGTTCATAAAAATGAACATTTCTGGAGTAAAAGATCTTGTGAGTTGACAAGTCATATAACTTGTAGGCTTTCTTGCCATAGGGATAACCAATAAAAACACATTTGGTTGATCTAGGAGTGAACTTATCCCTTTGAGATTGTAAGGTGGAGGCAAAGCAAAGACAACCAAAGGTCTTTAGATGAGAGTAAGAAGGAGGTGTACCAAGAAGAGCTTCATAGGGACTTTTATTCTGAAGAACAGCAGATGGAAGTCTATTAATAAGGTATGCTGCTGTAAGAACACAATCACCCCAGAATTGAATAGGGACTTGAGATTGAAATTTTAAAGCTCTTGCAACAGAGAGTAGATGTCTATGCTTTCTTTCTACTCTCCCATTTTGTTGTGGAGTTTCTACACAAGAACTTTGTTGTTCAATACCTAAGGAGTGAAGATAGGCAGTGGTAGCATTGTTAAAGAACTCAGAACCATTATCTGATCTGAGTTGTTTAACAGAAAAATTGAATTGAGTTTTGACCATGGCAATGAAGAGTTTAAAGTAGGAGAGGACCTGAGCTTTGGAAGTGAGGAGATAAACCCAAGTGGTTCTGGAGTAGTCATCTACTATAGTTAAGAAAGAATGATGATTTTGATATGTGGAATGATGATAGGGACCCCACACATCACAGTGAATCAAGCCAAAAGGAACAGGACAATGAGACAAACTAAGAGGATAGGGAATTCTAGTCTGTTTACAAAAATGACAAATATCACAAACTGTAGATTTAGAATTATGAACAGGAAGATCATGAGAAACATGTTTGAAAGAATTATAAGGAAAATGACCAAGTCTCATATGCCACAGCTCAGAATTACCATTTACAGTACCAGCAAAACCATTATTAGTACTAAGATCAGAACACAGAGTAGGTTTATTACTAAATTGTACTAGTTTATAAAGGCCTCCTTCTTGTTTACCAATCCCCTTCAAGCTCTTGGTGTGTAAGTCCTGAAAAAGACAATGTGAAGAGAAGAAAAGAAGGCAGTAATTACTGTCAAAGGCCAACTTACTACCAGAAATAAGATTGAATTGAAAATCAGGTATGTAGAGAACATTGTGAAGAACAATATCTGGAGAAATGGTGATTGTGCCTGAATGAGTGACAGGGGACTTGTTACCATTAGGAAGATGAATGAAGGAATTTATAGTAATAGGATTTTCAAGTGAGTGAAGACTAGATGTAATGTGATGAGATGCCCCTGTATCAATGATCCAGTCTTTGTTATAGTGTAAAGCAAATTGAGACAGACAAATAGAACTTATAAAACAAGGTGATTCAGTGTTACCAGTGGATTGAGAAGTGAGAGAGGCATCTTGTGTAGCCATATACTCCAGAAATCTGGTGTAGTGAGAAGCAAGAGAATCAGAACTGGTGGAGGTTGGAACACTGGAATCAGCCACAACATTGCTAGCAAAGGCTCGAGAAGTAGGCTCAGTAGGAGTACTTTTGATCTTCATATGTCTGGGCATCTTACTTGGATCTGGCTTGACACCATGAAGCCTATGCCATTCTGGAAATCCATGAATGAAGAAGCAGGTATCCTTGGTGTGTCCTGTGCCCCCACAATAGTCACAGAGAAGATGAGATTTGGTAGATTTATCAGGTTTTTTGAAACTGTTGTATGTCTTGGAGGAACCTCCATGGGACTTCACCATGAGAGCTGAAGCTGAGTCACACACATTGATAGAGGTTGATAAAGAGCATGCTCTTTGCTTCTCATCCTGAGTGATTAGAGCTAATGCTTGGCTCATGTTGGGAACAGGAGTCATGGTAAGAATTGTGCCCCTAATAGAAGTGTAGCTATCATTTAGGCCCATAAGAAACTGAGTAACTTTGTTAATATCATCCTGATCTTGAATTTGTTGCTTAGCACCACATGTGCAAGGGCAAATACACTTAGGAGTAATAGTAACATTGATCAGTTCATCCCATAAACTACGAAATTTCGTGAAATAGGCTGAAACTGACAAAGAGCCTTGTGACAATGAGGCAAGATCCTTGCGAATTTGATAGAGCTGAGGAGCATTACCTTGTGAAAATCTACTTGCTAGATCCATCCAGATTTCATGTGCAGTAGGAAAATAGACTACACTAGATCGAATATCAGAAGTAATTGAGTTCAAGAGCCAGCTAATTACCATATCATTACAGCGTTTCCAGGCCATGAAATACTTCGATTGAGCCAAGGGCTGCTTGTTGCTACCATCAACCATGCCAAACTTCATCTTCGAAGAGAGTGCCACACTCATACTGCGCTTCCATTGATTGTAATTATGATCGGTTAAGATATCGGAAACGAGAATCAGACCTGGATGATCATTTGGATGGAGAAATAACGGATGTGCAGGGGATAGCTGTAGAATTGCATCCGCAATATCATACGCATCATCAATTAGGTTTGTAGATTGATTTGGAACGAGATTAGGGCTTGATTGTGGTGTAATTTCAGGCGTCGCCATGACAAATCAGGTCGACGAGCTATGAAGAAATTGGGAATTTAGGGTTTTTGTGTTTTTGGAGAGAGAAGATAGCGGAAAAACAACTGATACCAAGATAAAATGTGAAATTGTAATTTTATTGATTCATGAGCTCAACTAAGCTTATATACAGAGAAAGAAAGAGTAGATAACAAACAAACTAACTCTAACTGACTCTAACAAACTTAAGAAATCAGTTACAACATTTGTCACAACTATCCTCACACTATGAAGTATTTACATCTTCTACCCCTGAGTCTTCAATAGTCTCTGTAACAAGAAGTAAAACGGAGATGTGGAATTCAGAAACTAGAATAGATACAATTATATGGTTCACCGGACCAAATTGGGATCTCTAAATGCAAAATAATCGATGTCAAGTATGAGTGTAGGTAGAGTGTGTTGTTTTATTGAACTTGAATGCTGCTCTTGTAATGTACTCTATGAACAATAAAATTTGATTTGCCTGCTTGATTTAGTAAATCTCATATCGACTTTAGGTCTATTTAAGAATGCAAACAATTTCCTCCCATTTTGTGGTTTACCTGTTCATAGGCATAACTTCATTCATATTTTATTCAACTAATTTGTATTCAACCCACCAAGTGTTTGAGATAATGTCTCTTCAGCTAAAGTCATCAAACACATGTTCAGAAACAAAGTTAAGGAGCCAACTCTCCCTCCCCCCTCTCGCTGTCTCTCAGTTAAACGCTCAAAATTATACGGGTTGCTTACATGCAAACGCACTGTTTCTTGCATTTTAGCCATATAACTATGATTAAGACAAGCTATGAGCTGACAGAAGTTTGTTGTGCTGCTAGGACTACTGGGATGACATAATCTCTCTATTGAACTTGTCGAGTGAACACACATATTTCTGCAGAAAATCAGCTGGCCTATGAAATTTAAGAAAACCAAGAAGAAAATGCTTATACATTTTCATACCTAGTTCAAGGTTCATAGCATTAAATTCGATCGATCATATGATAAATCTGTTTCGTTTTTTGTTTTCTGAAAAGAGTCTACACCTCTTCCATCTTAGAAAAAGATGTACAAGACAAGATGTTCACAGTCTAGAGTCACGTTGATAACGAAGACGATGTCAGTGCAAGCAAGAGGATAACACGATAAATGAAGAAATAACGACGGAACCCATTGAAGATGAACTTGCATGTAAAACTGAAGACATGGCAAAACAACCTCCACATACAGTGTGAAGTTGAAATCCCATATACACCTACGCCATCAGCAGTTCAAGTTCAAATACAGATAGTTTTGAAGATGTTAATGAATACATTGATCTGTGTTTCAACACAATCTCTCTGAGCCAAAAGTTGTCCAAGCTAGGAAGAATGAGTTTTCATAAATGATTAGTTTCATAGCTCTAACTAGTACTCGTGCCGTGCCAATGGCACAACGGTAGCACCAACTATGAGAAATCCAACAATCCACATCTTGCTTCTCTGGGCTTCCTGGGATCGATCGACAAACAGATGATCTTAAAACATAGCTCCAGCAGTTATATGATTAATGTTTTTCTAGTTTTAGTTACTTTATCTGAGTAGGAAGCTTCGGCATCCGGCTCCTCATAAATGATGTTAGTATCAGCCGGCCCTTCCTCGGATTTTTCTCTTCGAAACCCATTGAAAGAGGGAGTGCGCGAGAAATCAAATCATACCGGTTCCCCAATAGATTGACCCGCAATAATACCTACAGCTTCCCCCAATTCGACCAGGTCGCCATGAGTCGGACTTCGGGCTGCACCTTAGATGGCGAGAGTCTAGTAGCCGAAAGCATCACTAGCTCAGTACGAAATCAATCAGTTACTTTATTTATCAATTCATCTTATGCAATTAACCTCATATATATGTAAACTCAAAAAATCAATGCACATCAAAGAAATCAACGCAATCAGTACGTGACAATATCTAGACTCCAATGAAAGAGAAAAACATTGCTACAAAATTCGGAAGCAAGCATGACAGACCAACTAAAAATAGAAAATGGCCAGAAGCCCATATTCTTGTATCAGTATTTGCAAGCTCTGACCATAGCTTTTCAGGCCTCTCTCAATATGCTGCCTTGATTGCAATTCATACTCATTTGCCAAAGTTCTTGCTCGGCTCCTAACTCTCGCAAAGCAATATGATATTCAATCAACCTTCGTTTTCAGCCAAGAGCTCGCGGATTTCATGATGTTGTATATCAAGGTTCTTCTAAAAAATGTTCAAGTTGGCGATGGCATTAGTCCGGGCGATACCTTCAACTGTCATCCAATGCTTCACGCCTGCCATTATGAACATCAATTTGGGGCAGAGGGGGTATATGAACAGGCCAATTCTAAAAATGTAATGTGAATTTTTGACTGCAATCAATGACCAAACAGTTTATATTTTAAGTTGCTTCAGTAATTCCGTTGTTAGTTGTTACAATGTCCGCTGTAAACATACGGAACTTGGAACTAACTTCTTTTGTTTAGTCACAAATAAATGCAGCACAAAAACACATGCACATCCTTACTTAAAACCAGTGATCTAAAAGATGTTACACAAGTACCACGCACTTGGCCTAATGAATACAAATATCTTAGGTCCACTTGGCTTACCACAGGCCCACTAAAAAATCCACGAACGTATTGGCATTCATTGGTAAGTCGCGGTACCTTAAGTACCACTACAACCTTTTGTAACCCACCAATGTGGGATACTACAAAACGCCCAAGGCCCGCCTAGGATATTATAACTATTTATGAATTCTCGGCCCCACCTTGATCCTGTCTACGCACCGCCTAAGCGCTAGGCCCAACTGCGCCACCTAGCGCTTTTTAGAACATTTCTTAAAGCTAAAAAGAAATTCAAAAGTAGCAATATATGATTAACAATTGACTGATGGAAATTTTTTGTACCATGATCAAGATAATACTCCAATCAAGGCTTCGTTCCACATGTTAGCGGCATAAGCAGAAGTTGAGTCCACAATGTCATAATGGAAACTATTTGTACCATGATCAAGCTAATACTCCGATCAGTGATTTCAAATTATCCTCTGCTTTAGCTTTCATATGTACAGTAAGGATTCCTCGGTCATAAACACATTAGTCACTAAATTTCCCAAAGTAACCATCTGAAATCACTGAATCAAACAGCGAATGCACACGCCCAAAATATAACAGAATGAGATATTAACGCTATGCTGCAATTTGATTATGATATCATCCTCAAAACCATGTCCTTTTCGATGAGTCTTGGATACATGTAAATTGTATTCAATTCCCATGGTTAAACAAACTAAGAGCCCTTAAATAGCAAAAATATGACTACTCACGTTAAGTTGAACAACTTCAGAGATCATGTTTGCACAGGATAAAATTTAGGGCCAATTAATAGAATTAATAAACAAAGAAAATAGAACAAACTTACTTGAAACTATTAAGTAAATTATCCATTTGAAAAAAAAAAAAAAAAATGAACATTCCATGAATGAACAAATGGCTAAACTTAAAAATATAAAGCAGCTATACATATCATGAGTAATAATAAATCAAATCAGATTTTATTTTTTATCGTGGACCCGAAAAGGTAAAAGTTTATATCTTGAACCCACCAAAATTTGACACCATTGAATTAAGAAAACTATTACTCTGTACATACATCAAGCAAGAGAAAAAAAATATATCAAAAACGACTCTCAAAATTGAAACTTCAACCTTGTCATAAGTAAAGCCCAAAACAGAGAAGGAATTCAACCTTGTCATAAGTAGAAGTCTCAAAAAGACTGCAATACAACAACAACAACAACAACATTACCCCAGTGCCGCAAAGGCTCCCACCTATGGTGGGGTAAGGGGGGGTCGGATGTACGCAGCCTTGCCCCTGTATTAAAGCACATAGAGGCTGTTTCCAGATGACCCATGATGAAAATTGTGTCGAAAATTGCATGGACTGACTGCTGCTTCATCACAAAGAAGCGCAGACAGTTTAGTGACTCATTTTGCTTTATTCCATCATATTCCCAAGCCAAAAAATAGTGAGTCTTTGGCTCCATCGGAAATGATGGAAATCTCAAAAAGACTGCAATACAAAGCCTTAATCAATTAGTACACTATAGGAGAAAACATAATGTCATGGATACCTATACAAATACTAATTATGAGCCAAAGTTGAAAGACATAAAAAAGAAAAGAAAAAAGGTCAAAAAGTCCTAATATTATTGGAAATTATGACAGTAAGCAATATTAATATGCCAAAGAAGAAAATAACACGGCAGCTTCTATAAAAGTTATCCTACAATGAGAAGTAATTATATATTATATGTATAAACATCTGTTAACACCCCCTACCAACACCAAAGAAACCAAAAGAAAAGAAGAAAAAAACCCCACCACTACTTCCAAACTATTGTAAGACACAAAATTCAAAAAAAAAAAAAAAAAAAAAAAAAAAACTGATTAATATAACTCTCAAGTGATCAATATGCAGAGAAGATATAAAAGTACATGTGCAATCTGAAACAGTTTTAATACTTCTACCATGGCTCTTCTGACAAAAATATAGAGATTTGAAAATGTTTACTCTAGAAACTAACAATCAACGTAAAAATTCACAGTATTAAGATTAAATATAAACAGAGATAGTCCCCATGAATCAGCGATAAAGCCCATATAAATAGGAAATATTTTTCCCGTTGTCTCAAAATGAATGCCTAAATATACTTTTGTTCCAAAAGCAATTGCAGAGGTTTCGTTTTCCTCCCTCTCCTCCCTCAACCACCATACTTGCTGTGAAGAAAAACTTTAATCAACCTATTCAAGGTCATTTATTCAATGCACTACTGAATCAATTACCTAGTTGAAACCTCATAAAAGCATACATGTGTATATTCATGATAAACTCCATAAATGCAGAAACTAATTACACGAGTATCCCAGAATCAAAGTGAAGATATAGTATATGAGAAATTGCTCCATCTCCGTTACCAACTTCTGCCCTCCCTTTGCCTTCCACCCTAACAGTAATAACGCTACATTCTTCAAAACCACTGGCCCTAAACACATCATCCCACCACCCTCCCATCTAACTCCATACCACCTATAGAAGTCCCTAAGTTTCAATGGCATCATCCACCATAACAAAAAACCTGATCACCAAAGCTCAATACAATTGTCCTTCCCAACTAAATCCTTAACTTAATTTTTTCAACAACCTTATCAATACCCCAAATTGCCAAAACCATTATCAACAAAACCTTTTTCATCAACAAACTTATTCAAATTCTCCTGTGCGGCTACGCCCTAGAATTAGAAATTTGCACATAAAGCGAAAACTCGAAGCATAACCGGAGTTTATTAGAATCAAAACTTCAAACAGGAGGAGATGTAGGGTCATTAAAATGGAGGAATTCAAGGGTGGAGAGATTAAGAGCAGAGCATGTTAAACAACTATATCTAAAGACCAAGGCACCAAGACAATTAGTTTTATTTAAATTAAAATCACAGGAAGACGTAATGCTTAATTAAATAAGTGATGCAAGAGCGTGAAAGCATTCACAGATAGTAGCAGCATTGAATATAACAGTACCAATTTCTCATGTTTCAATCATTTCCACGAAAAGCAAAAATTAATAGTCCCAAAACACCAATAAAATATGTAACTCTAAATCATCAGAAGGAGAATGTGGGCACAGAGGTGGCATGTAGCCCTAAACGAACTGGACAAAGAGGGGACTTCGGAAACCCTAGCCCTAAGTATTAGAGTCGATTGTAGGCTTCAATTCAAATAAGGTCTTGAACTTTGAAGTAGATGGCTTCGAGAACCATTGTCATTAGAGAGAGCAGAGACGATGAGGGAGAAACCTGGAACAGAACAGGAACTGCTCTGCTACTTGGCTGAGACGACGCCGACGTCTGGAACTGGCATCAACCGCTGTGGGTGTGAGAAATTAGCCACTCTTTATGGTGGTTAAGAATGAATCTTAGCCCCTCTTTATCCCAGCAGTTAACACTGACTCCTATTGTAATATAGATAGAATTTATGTTTCTTAGTCCTTATAGCATTATTTATTGTTCTAGTTCCTTATAGATTGGTATTTCCTATTCCTAGTAATGTTAGGATTTAGTTTAGCCTAAAAATACTCGTGTAAGCTTTCAAAGTTATTCAAACCAAAGATATGGAATAACTATTCCTCCCTCTGTCTCGGAATAAATGTCATAGTTTGCAAATCAATGTTTTTAAGCTTTTAATTATGTTTCCTTGATTGCGCTAATCTATTCATATGGGTAGAGTGACACCTCCTATGCTTGTGCGTATTAGAATGGGTAGTATAGGTATATCACCAAACTTCATACCCTATTTTTAGTAAGACGACATTTATTTTGGGACAAACGAAAATGGAAAGTAGGACATTTATTCTGGGACAGAGGTAGTGATAATTGAGTTTAGTTTTATGCTAATTGTGTGTTCTTCTTTCTCTCCTACTTCTTCTTCTTCTTGATTGTTTCTTTCTTAGAGGCATTTTTCTTCTTCTTTCTTCTTAAAGGCATTCTTCTTCTATTTCTTGATTCTTATAATTTGCATATGCTTCCGTCTATGTTCGCCATAAACAACACATAACAAAGATGACTAGATTCCCACTTTGAAACACAAAATTCAGAAGTTAGATCTCAAAGACGTCTGTTGCATTATCTAGAAATGGGAACATACCAAAAGATTTGAAAAGGCTAACCAATCCATTCCTCGGACCTTGGCTCTTACAGCTCGAGCTGACATCAATGCCATCCATGTTAACCGCTAAAACTAAAAAAAAAAAAAAAGATACTCTGTCCCGGAATAAATGTCATAGTTGACAAGTCAATGTTTTTAAGCTTTTAGTTATGTTTCCTTGATTGCCCCAATCCATTCATATAGGTATTGAAACACTTCCCATGACATTGCAATGCTTGTGTTTATTAGAATGGGTAGTATAGGAGGATCACCAAACTTCATATCCTATTTCTAGTAATGCTTGTTTTACACTCGTTTTAGTGAAACTTTTTTTCATCTCTTAATGTAAAACAAAATCTCTTAATGTAAAACAGGTTTTACACATCTCTTAATGTAAAACAAGTTTTACACATCTCTTAGTGTAAAACAGGTTTATCATAAGACTGACTCAATGTCCAATTGTATTTTGAAATTTTATTTTATATTTTTTTGTTTGTTTACAGCAACACACAAATTCTTGTAGTTTTGCATCTAAATAAAAAATGCATGTTGTTTGTTATGCATACAATCTTCACCTAGCACTTACTTGCCTGCCTCATGATGCTAAGAAACTTTCTTGCCTATAAACAACATGGTTTGATGTATATTTTGAATTAAAGAATCTACTTCTTTATAAATTATTAACTTTCAAGGATTTATTTTTGCTATGTAGTTATAGTTCAACATTTTTCTTTTTCATATATACATCACCGAAATAATGGAGGATACCTTTTCATTTGTTAAATGACACAAAATAGTGGAAGAAATTAAACATATTTAAATTATACAGATGAATTATTGAAATATTGTGGATTTATAAAGAAAATGATTTATACTGAAGGGGCTTTAGGAATTAAACCAACAAACAAAAAAAATCCCCCAAAAATTCCCAAACCAGTAGAATTCCCACTCTTCTCTCTCACACTCGCACTTCTCATTCATCTACCCCTATAATGGCGTCTTGTTCCCGAAAAAATTTTGGCCGAAAATCAATGACATCTCCAAATTCTGGCCCGCTACTAATTTTACGAGTCAAATATTTTGGGCGAAACTTCACATTAGTAAATCCCAACTTCTGGCGCTTGCTCCTTGTCAAGTCTAATTTAATTAGTGCTGTATAACAAAATGGATATTTGAAAGAGAAATGTGCTATAATAAAATGGATATTTGAAATAGAAATGTGCTATTATTATAAAATAAAAGCATAATGTTTATAATTCAGAGGGAGATCATTGTGTTACCCTCCATTCTTTCTTCTCCGACTTTCTTATAAACAATTTCAAGTAGTCATGTAATTGAGGTTAAGCAAAATGTAATCATCCAACCCTTGAAAGATTACTCTAGGGTAGTAAGAATCAGCATCTAAATAAACTAAACTATTCTTGAATTATACTAGTATCCCGAGAAAGGGAGGAGTCATCAAAGAACCTCAAGTCTAACATGGCATGCTTCATACACCAGGTAGCCACTCAAAATGTGCTATCCAAAGAATCTTATTCAAAATGTCAAACAAATATAGTGAGAACTACATAAGCTAAGAGCACGAATCCAATTCTTTGATCTTTTGAACTGAAAAATCACAATATGAATCTTCAACAAAAGGCCTATGATATTGAAATCATATGATATCGAATATCGAAATCAAGAAGTGTTTAATATGCCATGTAACCTTCTACAAGCGAAGAAATCATTTCAAAAAATAATAATAATAACTTGATCAACTAAACATAAAAGTCTTAACTTGAAAAAATATACACTTAAACGCAAGAATATCAACTTATAAAATACCTTCCTCCAAGTCATGACGACGATGATGGCTTCATATTCTCGACAAATCCACTACTGAGAAGCCTCTCGACATATTTGCCAAGAATATCCACCTCCAAATTCACCTTTTGCCCAACTTTCTTCAATGGTATAACCACCTTCTGCTGTGTATACTCCACCAACATGAAATTAAAACAACTCTCATCATCAAACACCTTCACTACAGTCAAGCTAGTCCCATCCACAGTTATAAACCCTTTTGGCACAATATATTTCAAAACCTCCGGCGATGTTTTAACTTTAATCCACAAAGAATCTTCTTCCACTTCCATTCCCACAATCTCCCCTGTTCCATCAACGTGGCCCTGAACAAAATGCCCGCCCATTCGGGTACTAGGAGTCACGGCTCGTTCCAAATTGACTAATGATCCTTCTTCTAGCTCACTTAACGAGGTTTTCCTGAGCGTTTCCGGGGCTAATCCAACAGTGAATTGGGATAATTCGTGGTCGAATTGGGTTACCGTTAAGCAGGTGCCGTTGACGGCGATGCTGTCGCCGAGGTTGACGCCGCCGAGGACGGTTTTGGCGGTGATGACCATGTCGAAACCTCCATCTTGAGCGTAACCCAAGTTCTTGATTTTGCCCATTTCTTCTACGATGCCGGTGAACAGTGCTCGGATTTGGTTGCTCCGGTGAAATTGAGGGCGTTTGAAAATGGGGGTGAGTTTGAGGGGGAGAGTTGAGAATTGAGAGATTATGGAAGGTGGTTTGAGAATGGTGGTGAATTTGTTGAGATGGGTTTGGGAAGGTGGGGATTTGAGGTGATTAAAGATTGGGATTTTGGGATTGTTTTTGGATTTTAGGGTTTTGGAGATGGTGGAGAAGATGCAGAAATTGCCATTATTCTCTCTCTACTTTTGTTGTATGTGGGGATTTGGGACTAGGGTTTGTGATTTTGGTGAATATTTTTTTTTTTTTTTTTTGATGCCCAGGTTCACCAACTTCGCCAGACTTACGGTTGCTCGGCCTAACTCCGCCAACTACTCCTGGGGGTAGTAGTTCCGGTCCCTCTTCCCTACCACCCGTTAAATCGCGGGATGTGCCTCAATAGCCAGGGTTTGAGCACATGTCAACTGATAACACAATAGAAGGTCCGACCCCGGAAAAGAGCCCGTAGAGCTCCGTTGTGCCAGGACTTACGGTTGCTCGGCCCTGGCACTAATTGCTCCCACCAGGAATCGAACCCACACTCTATGCCTCCAGCGCAACAACTTATGTCCCCCTCCTTAACCACTGAGCTATGCCCCGGGGGACGATTTTGGTGAATATTTGCAGGTGCAGATCGAAGCTTAGAGCACCTCCAATGGAGAACATCAAATTTGGTGTAAGTTTTACATGTTACACTAAATAAAAATCTTCTCCAATGTATCACACTATTTTTCACACTAAAAATGAATATTCTCTATCCACCTCATTTTTCCACTAACACTCATTATTACACAAACAATACTTGAAGTCTATGATTTTACATATAAACACCTCTCTTTTAATTGAGATGATATAATATTATGTTTTTATAATTATTTTTATGCATTGTACTTTTATAATTAAATAAATATATTATATAATTTATTAACATATAAGTTAATTAACATAATTTACAATGTGTGAGTTTTTTACAATTTAGAGGGACTAAATGTGACAAGTGAAACTATTACACCAAATCTATAAATATATAAAAGTTGAAGTGAATGAAACTTTCCCTCCAAAAGCTCTTTGCTAAAAATGTCTGAAATACCCTTCATAAGCATTACTACTTATTATGTTCATAACACTTTGCATTAAATGGTGTAACATATTCCAATGAAAACATCCATACTAATAAATATAATATGGGTCAATTCATGACTTTATTACAATCTACAAGTAAAATACACCTCTTTTTATTTTTCATGAAACTTTTTCAATAGACTTTCACTTTGCTTTTTTTTTTTCTTTTTTTTTTAAAAAAAAAATTAGTTTTTAGTCTCATTTGAAATTTTGTTTCTCCACATATTAATCTATAAATATACATATATGAAACACACAAATGATTTGAGATTATTATCTTTTTTGACAAATCCCTTCAAAATAGATATTGTCAAAAATGGCCTTTTTATTAAAGGAAAATAAAATAAATAAATAAATTTAAACTATAATTACTTTATATCAAATTTTCTCCTTGACTAATGTACTCTAAAAGGTTTTGTTGGTGTTTTAATGCACATTTTATAATATGGAGGTTAACTCCTAACTTTTTAATATTTTTTTATTTTTTTCTAATTAATTTGACAACTTTTTTCTCTTTATATCTTAATTTCCTATTCATTTATTTAAATACAATATAATTAGATAAAAATAACAAATAAGAAGTCACGTATCCAAAATTTAAGATTTGATAAAATAATTTATGTATTAATAGCAAACTTTAACAACTAAAATGATATAATATTATTATGAAATGAATACTATGTATTAAAAAAATATTTTAATTATAGTTAACTAATACATTAATCATCATTTTAACTAATACTATCAATAATAAAAATTAATCTATATGATTACTATTATTATAATAACTATTATAATTAATTAATACTATTGATAGTAATAGTTAATATATATTAATAGCAATGATTAATCTATATAATAATTATTATTAATATAATTATTATAATAAAATAATATTATTATTAGTAATAGTTAATTGATATAGTAACTATTATGATTAATTAATATTAAAAATTAATAATCTAACTTATCTTATAACTATTATAACTAACCAATACTAATAATAGTAATAGTTAATGTATGTAGCCTATTATAGTTAACCAATACTATTAATAGTAAAAAATAACTTATAAAGTAACTACTATGGTTAACTAATACTATTAATAGTAATAATTAACTTATATATAGTAACTATTATAGTTAACTAATACTATTAATAGTAATAGTTAACTAATACTATTAATAGTAATAGTTAACTAATATAGTAACTATTACAGTTAACTAATACTATTAATAGTAATATTTAACTTGTATTGTAACCAATATTGTTAACTAATACTATTAATAGTAATAGTTAACTTATACTATTAATAATAATAGTTAACTCATATAATTACTAATATGATTAACTAATAGTATTAGCTAAGAATGAGAATATTAAAAGTCATTTAGATTTTAAGATGATGTTGATGTGGCTTCTCTAAAATCAAGTTTTTACTAAAATATGTCCACGTGTCAAATCCACAACACTCCTCACCAACTTTAATATATATATATATATATATAGATTTAAAGTTGGGTCATTGCACTAACAAGAGATAGCAAAGAACCATCATATTCTTCCTATCACACATAAGAAATCTTAATCTACTACCTCTTACTAACAAAGGATGATAGTTCATACTTCCTCTGTCCCATTTAAATTCTCTACATTTACGTTTGATTTTTTCAATCAACATAAATGAACTCTGACCAAACACTAAAATCAATCTAATCATCTTGTTAAAATTTTAAAAAGTGTTAATGATAAATGACTAAATAATTTATTAATTATAATTTTTAAAATTTTATTAAGATGGATTAGAGCACATGGCTACGAACGACGGTGACAAGGCAGGCAGTGGCGAGGCTAGGTAGAGAGGAAGGGGGTCAGCTGACCCCCATGTTTTAAAAAAAAAAAAAAAAAATTTACTAGTGTTAAGTTTGTGATTTTATTTTGAAACTAGGGTAAATTTTTACATTTTACAAAGTCTGACACCCTTTCTGCAAAATAAAATTTACACTAAATTTTTCATTTGACCCCCTTGTTTAAAGAAATTTGGGTCTATTTGAAATTATTATAATTGTTAGTGGTTCATAAGAAATAATGAAAGTTAAAAAGTAAAAACAAAAAACTAGAACAACTCTGCGAACGAAAGGAGAAGGCGGGGCTTCATCGTCGACGCCGAGCGAGAGAGACAGAACAGGTATCGTAAATTCATGATCACCGCCTTGCAATTAAAACGGCAAAGTCATGAGCGTTTCTTATCAAGATGAAGATTGAAGAACAAATTGGAGATTTGAGCTTTTGTATGAATTAGGGTTTGAAAATTGGATTTGGGGTTTCAAAAATTCTGCAAAATCAGAAAAAATTGTAAGAACCTCTCTTTGCCCTCTCTCTTGCTCTAAGTTATTGATTGTGATTGTTTGATTAAATAGTTAGTATTTTCATTTACAAGAAAGATAGAGAAAACACATGATATGAGATTATTTTTCTAACTTGGTGGTTTTCATACAGTAGTTGTCGGCCACAATCCATTACAAATTATTAAAAAAATTACACTTGAAAAGTTAACATTGCAAGCACATAGCACTGTTTCTCTATTTTAGATTTGTCATGTCTGATACTCAATATTAATATTAAGTAATACTCTCTCCGTCCCAAAATAAATGTGTAAAGTTATTTATCGCTTATTTCATTTACTATGTGAATAATTTAGCTATTATTTGCTAGATTAATCATGTAGAAATATTTCTCAAAAGCACCAAAATTTTCAACAACTCCAAGTACAACAAACGTGCCTTTGCCAACAATTGGGAACAATGTTCCCACTTCTAGTGAGCCATTGCAACGATACCAAACAATGGCTACTAGGCGAAAGCAATCGTAACTCTTCTATGTAATGGTTTAGAGGGTATACTTTTGTAGATGCTTTTGTGAACAAGATACTAGTTAATGCATCATACTTTTTGGATCCTTGTAATTACATTTACATTAATCAGTCCAATTCATGCTATTACGCCCGGGAATTTTTTATTTTGGCATTTTTCGACCCCCTTCCCATAGAATCATGGCTTCGCCGCTGAAGGCAGGTGCAAATTGCAAAAGGAAATGTAGCGTAAATTGATATTAATATTTAGTCAAAATACACTTGTGTTGATTGAAAAAATCAAATGTAAACAATATAAATGATATGAAACTGAGGGAATATTTATTTAGAGGGAGTTTGAGATTTACTAAACCTACAAAAAGAAAGGTCGATTACAAAAGATTTGGGGTGTACACGGATAAATTGTCATTCTACTCTTATAAAATGAAGACAAATTCTCATATACAACCGTTGTACCATGGTGCAACGGGCCAAACCCATGGGCTGCACCCGCCTGACCCGCCCAGTCCAGCCACTCCCACCCTCCCAGATCGCGACACGTGGCAAGCCTAAAAAAACCCATTAACTTTAAAATGCTATAT
This sequence comes from Campanula takesimana, assembly GCA_026119855.1. Lineage (NCBI taxonomy): Eukaryota > Viridiplantae > Streptophyta > Magnoliopsida > Asterales > Campanulaceae > Campanula > Campanula takesimana. Next base: position 31,082 of record JAOWBW010002661.1, on the reverse strand, counting down.
CTTGATATTTATAACTCAGGAAAAAAAAATTAAAAATACCGTTGTATTCGTCTCAACGAGACGAATAAAACTACATAGGTCATGATATGGTTTGATTTTTTTTTTTAAAAAAAACATATTTTTTACACACAAAAAGTTTGAGTTGCTTGTCAGTTGAGATGTAACACTCTGTTCTAATAAAAGTAATAGTTTCATATTCAAAAAGTAACACTTTTACAGTCAAATGTAACAACAAATTTACAAAAAAATTTAAATTGTTTTGATAGTTTTTGTGGTTAGAAAAAGTAATATTTGAAGTGTAACAAAGTGAATATATAATTATAAATTTTTATATAGATGAATGTAATATTTTTATTTAGTAAATGTTACTCCCTCCGTCCCGGAGTAAGAGTCTCACCCCCAATTTGCACACTTATTAATAAATATTAGATGTGATGTAAATGTTGTGAGTGTAAAAGTAAAGTAGGAGAGAGAATGAGTGGGAGTGAATAGTGAATTGATTGGTGTTGTGAGTATAAAAGTAAAATAGGAGAGAGAATGAGTGGGGTGAATAGTAAAGATTTTTTGCCATTTTAGGAATGAGACTCTTACTCTGGGACGGACCAAAAAGGAAAATGAGACTCTTACTCTGGGACGGAGGGAGTACTTTTCTTCTTTAAAAAAAAAGTGTAGAAATTCATATATATAATCGAGTTGCATTTCAATTGTTACTTTCTCAATAAAAAATTGTTACATTTAAGATATAATGTTACATTTAAGAATATAAACTGTTACAATTGAGATAAAAAATGTTACATTTATTTTTTATAAAATGTAACATTAGTTTAGTTTGTTAACCTTATGTTAATTTTGAAAAAAAAAAGTGTTACATTTGCAAAACAGAGTGTTACATTCTTTTATAAAAAGTGTGACATTGGTTTAGTTGTCAATCTTTATGTTATCTTTAATCTATTGCAGCAAAATTGTGGTACATTTTGAAAAAAAAATGTTACATTTGAAAAGAAAAAAGTGTTACATTTCGTTATAATAAGTGTTACTTTTGTTGGGAGGAAAAAAAGTTGGGGTGGCAAAAAAAAAAAAAAAAAAAAACATCTCAGCAGAAGAAAAAAAAAGAAAAAAAAAAAGAAAAAAAGAAAAAAGAAAAGAGGAAGGGGTTCCTGTCGCACGGTGCAACCGTTGCACATGAGACCCCCTCTAAAATGAATAGGAGGCAATTTTCATCCTCATCTATTAGACCCAGTTGGTAAGAGGTTAGAGTGGGAGGTGAATAATCTTTTTTTTATTTTTTTTGAAAACAAATAATTACATTAATAAAATTTAATAAGACGGCGTTCCACAAACAACGGAGGCTCGTCCATAATGTAATAATTGCAATTAAGATTTACACATAGATTGCTTAGTACATCTCGAATAATGATAGTCAACCCCGAACCAAATCTCCAGTAATTGTCCCTGAGAATCATAACCTGTGATTCACAAAAGCTTCTCCAAGTAGAACTTGTACACGTCACAACACTGACCTTTAATAAACCCCTGAACGGTAAAAATTTGGCTTTGAAGATGCAAAAAAATGACGCATTTGAGTCGGCAGTAAATGCGCAACCAAACATCTCAAGCAAGACACCAAGAACAAATATCAAAATCATTATAAAGCTCTCACGTAGGAGAGAAGGCAGACGCTCCCAACAAAGGGGAGAAGACAAAAGCTCCCAACAAAGGGGAGATGGCAAAGGCTCCCAACAAAGGGGAGATAACATATAATAAAACAAGTAGCAAAGCAACGTGATTTATTCAACAGTTTAACAAGAAGAAAATCTACAAATCTACAAATTTATCTAATCTCATTATTATTGAAAAGCAAGAAATATTTCCCAATTTAAACATTAATCATTGAATTAATGATTAATGTTTAAGTTAAGTTAATTTGTAGCGCAGCGGAGTGTACGTTTTATTCACATAAAATCGGCAAAGCAAGATTTCAGAGCAAGTGTAGACAAAGTTAAGCACAAAGTTCAGTATGCAGTCCAATTCAATCCTTTTCCGTTTATTAATTAGTTTTAAAGTGGAACTTCTATTGTAATTTATTGCCCATCCGGTCTAGCCCATGCTCACTTCTCTCTATTTTTAACTCATTTCTAATTCAAGACAAATATTATAACGATATGTCACGACCCGAAACCTAGACTCTATTTATTAGTAATTAAATAATTTTTATTTAATTATTTGCTTGTTTATTTATTTAAATTATTATTTATTTAAATAATTATGTGTGCATTTTATGTGTCCTAATATTATGCTTAGCATTTTATTTGGGATCATTTGGGTTAGTGTGGTTTTGTTGGGTCTTAATTGTTAGTAGGGAGTGTAATATTTGTGTGTAGTGGGAGAGAGGGGGCCTAAGCGTAAGTTTTTGAATTATTTTCCCCTACTCCCCTCACCTCCCTCACCTCCTCCCTCACTCTCACCATCTTCCAGCCCATCTCCCTCTCTCTCTAGCTATTGGGGTAAGTTTTCTTTCTCTCCTTCTCTCTTCATTTACTTCCTCTTCCTCTCATAATCTCTCATTTTATAAAACATGAACCTTGTTTAGATCGTCGATAGGATCGCGTAGAATCAAAAAGATTTGAATTCCGTCAACTTTCATTATTTTCAAGTAAGTTACTTTTCCCCCATTTTGATGCTAAAATGTTCATATCATGTTTAGATAATGCTTAATGTGTTATATTTGAAGTTTGGTTGAGTTTAGAATTTATTTGGAATTTATTTGAGTTTTTGGTTAAAAATGGTGAATTGATGAATGTGGTTTTGATTCTTGGTTTTGGGTTGATAAATGGTGTTGTTAAGGTCCCCCTTTTGGTTAAATGTTGTTTGGGTACCTTAGTAAGCTTGATGGAAGTCTTGATCCTAGTTGATTTTAGTATGGTAATAAGTTTGGAGGTTTTGGGTTTGGAAATGGAGAACCCAGCTGGGAATTTCTCCCAGTCCGTAGACCAGGCGCCCGCCTGTGGTGGACCAGGCGCCCGCCTACATGCCCTTTTCTGAAGACCTGACCTTCTGGCCATTCAGGCGCCCGCCTGCCCTATTCCAGGCGCCCGCCCGCCCCCTGTTCCAGGAACTTGACCTTTTGCTTGTTTAAACCAAATGGCTTAACTAGTTTAGGTTTAATCCTTCTAATTAACTTAAGATAACACCGTGGAGCACTTTAGTAATTAAAATTGGTTCCTGGTGAACAATAGTGTTATGTAATTTGATCAAGTATTGTTTGGACATCCTGTGATGTGTTCGTGTTTGTTCCAACCGATTTGAATTCCGCGTAAGACTTGGTCTAGGTTTTAGGCGATGTTCTATAGTGTATAGAAGATTGCTATTGAACACCAGGGTGTAGGGTTTAGTCCTGTCGTGATCAAGTTCTAATGAGTGTAACCTTTTGGATTCGTGTGGGATGTTTAGAATTGGTTCGTTACGAACGGAGGTAAAGCGTGAATTGGAAATTGGGTACCTACGGTTTGATTAACCTTAAGGTGTATTCATTCTGATTTCCTACTTTGGGATCCCAGGTGTGATGAGATGGTTGAGTTCATAGTCCTAGTACATCTTTATGAGTAAACGTTTAGGATAATTTTGGGTTATAGTCGTTGTACTATTTGTGAGCGACCGTTTGGGTTGTGTTCTTTATGATTAACTCGTGGGTATCATCTTTGGAATGTATCTGGTATGGTTCCTCTTTATGAAATTACTGTATTCTAATAATCATTTTTGTTGTGCTCTTTTTGAGAAATCCCGTTTATCGTTGTTGTGCTCTTCTTGAGAAACTCTGTTATAGTTGTTGTTAAACTCTTCATGAGTAACCGTTGCATCTTTATGGTGATTAATTGGTATGGTTCCCTACTTCGGAACCCTAAGTTGTTTAATTAAGCTAGTATTTATTACTTAGCATTTATTTGAAAGTCCAGCTGGTTAAATTGTGTATCGAGTCAGGCAATGGATAATGCTATAATGGCACGAGCCAAGTCCAGTATAGCATCGCCCATTGGTCCTTCTGTCCTCATCCAGATTGGCCTTGGTTGGGATGAGCTAGCTCCGTTGTGGGTATTCTAGCTAATCGTTTTGGAGCATGACTTTGTGGCATGGCTCCCGCCCTTTGTGGCACTTTACATTGTTATTGGTTCCGGTACCGGGTTTCTCTTCAGCTTTTATGCTACTATGAAGATGGTTTGTTTGATTGATGGGTTGATTGGTCGCTTCTGACCGAGGATTTCTCTTCAGCTTTCATGCTATTATGAAGATGATGATTTGTTGATTTTTGAAGCTGCGCAGCGATCCTTTATTTGGATGTACCGGTTGGAAACCTTGGCTAATATCCTTTGTTATGTGTTTACTTTCCGCTGCTATCTGTTGACTGTTAATTGTTTCATGCTATGTGATATTTATCATTGTTTATTGCTTATTGCATTATAGCATGTCATGTAGTTGCATTAGTAACTTACTGAGATTTTATCTCACCCCGTTTATTTCCATATTTGTTTTTCCTTAACCCCCCCCAGGAGGAAAAGGATTAGGATTCGCGGATCGAGGAGGATGTCGAGAGGATTGAGATTTTGGGGCAGGTTGTTATGGATCGGTTTACATTATTTAAATGTATAACCTTTTTGGGGATAGTTTTACCATTATTGACGTCATTAAGAACTGTATATTTTATTCCTTTGGGTATAAGCTGTGGAGCTTATGTTAGATGTACTTTGCTGATTTAAAACTTGGATTTGTAAAACCTTGTGTTATCATCTTTTTTCAAAATGGAATTTTTAACTTCTATATTTTAGAGTTTTGGTTTTAAGTCGGCGTCCAGATCGCGGTCTCGGGCCCGCGGGGTCCGGGGTCGCGACAGTTGGTATCAGAGCTATGGTTTAGCTCTATGTATAAGTATGGGTGGATTAGTATGACCTAGGAGGGTAGTGTGTGCGGAGTGAGTAACAATTGTTGTTTTATGCAGGTACTTGTTTGAAATGGCTCGAAGGAGAAGTGGTGAAAGTAATACCGGTAATGCAAATCAGAATGAAGCAAGGGATGAAGCCCGTGCAATGTTTCAGGGCATGTTTGAGGCGGCCATGAAGGCCATACATGATCAAGGTCCGAGGGTAGAACAAGCAGCACCACCCCGCTATGGATTGGAACAATTTCTGAAATTGAAACAGATTGAGTTCAATGGGGAACCCGATGTAAGGAGGCCGAGCTATGGATTGAGTCGATGGAGAAAATTTATGATGTCTTTGGTTGCACCGATGAAGACAAGGTCCGGTTTGCGGCATATAAACTTGTGGGGGCCGCCGAGCATTGGTGGAAGGGTGTTAAAGCTACTTGGGATGATACTCACACCGTGTATGCATGGGAATTGTTTGTGCGAAAGTTCAAGGAGCATTTCATTCCGGTAGTGGATCAAAACCGAAAGGAGATCGAGCTGCTCAACCTGGAGCAAGGTTTGTTGTCTATAGCTCAGTACTCGGCTAAGTTCACAGAATTAGCACGGTATTGTGACTATCTTGTGCGGACCGAGGAGCAGAGAGCTATGAGATTCATCCGGGGTTTGAGGACTTCTATTCGGACTCAGCTTATAGCCCAGAGGATTGTGACATTTCAGGATGCGGTAGACCGGGCATACTTGATCGAGCAAGATATTGGGGAGCATAAGAGGAAGACCGAGGTTACAAATACGGGTAAGCAAGTAAGCCATGCTAAGTCTCAACCTCACACCGTTCAGATAACCGAGGTAATTTGGGAGCACCATCTCAGTTTAAGGAACAAGCCGCGCTAGGGAATCCGAGTACTACTCCGGGGAAACAAGGGAAACAAGGTAGGTGGCTTTGCACTTACTGTCAGAGGGAAGGCCATTTGGAGGATAAGTGTTGGAAGAAGCAAGGAAAATGTATCAATTGTGGTCAACTGGGTCACTTCATAAAAGACTGTCCGAGGTTTAAGGTTCAAGCATCAGGAACAGGAACCAGTACTTCACCGGGTCAGAAGAGGGATGCTTCGGGGAACCCTAAGGTATAGGGCAGAGTAATTGCGACCAATCAGCACTCACCAGGTAACGGATAAATTTCAGGAGGTATTATTTAGCGTCGTGAGAGCGAGCGCGTGCATCATAGGATCATTGCATTTATGTGTTTCTATGCATTTAGTTGCATTTATTTCTTCTGAGTCTTTGACTTATCTGTAGTAGGTGTCTACTCCTATGGAGGAGTTTAGGGTATCTGATGCAGTCTTATGTGCTTATGATGTGCTTAAGTATGTTTATGTCTCACCTGTTAAAGTAGCCATGTTGCTATTACAAGATTTTGACGTTACTATTGCTTTAGTTTATTGTTGAAGGGAGGAATTGATGTATTCTCTATTCCTAAATTCTTAAACTGTTTGAGACCGTTCCTTTGGGTAGAGTTATACCTATCTTTTCTTAATTGAAATCCGAGTATTTAGTTTCGGTCAATTTGTAGGGTGTATTTATCATTCGTAAGATTTTCATTTTTTCTTCCGAATAGCACCTAATGTTCGAGGAGAAACTTGGGGTTAAATTGCTTGGTTGTGGTTCAAGGTGGTAGTACTGATAATTAGAGCAATATCTATATTGTAACGGTTGAGTTGTAAAAGTTGTGGATTCAACCGAGGGTTTCTTGTTAAGAGAATTCGTTTCCTTTTTGTACATCTCCGTGAGTACATCGAGATTGATTAGTATGGAGGGATGCGTGAATTGTTATGGGTAATGAGTGTATGGTGGAATGTATAATTGATAATGGTGGTAAGCGTGTTAAATTAGAAAGGACTAATAAGTACATTTTGGGAGAGTAACAATTTCTCGATCTATGTTAAAGGCATTTTGAATTTTGGTTAGATATTGGTTCTATGACCCTAAATCTCTCCTTGGTGGCGTTTCGCGATTTGGACCAAGAGTATGTGAAGAAAGTCGAGTATCAATATTTGGGCATAATTAAAGAATATTGTGATTTGGTAATGGAGCTATTGGAATGAGGCTAGCTAATTGGTTTATGATTTTGGTAGTACCATTGAGCCTAAGTATCATTAGGTTGATAAATGTATGCGTGAGAGACTAACTTGGGTTAGCTATTGAGGATTTGAGATTTGTTGATTTCCTTGGGTTTATGAGCACGGATTTCAATTTAAATGGGAGTTAGAGAAAATCTTTTGAAGAGGAAATTTGGATCGTTTTGCAGACTATTGAGTATATTGAATGGTTTAGGGTTCAAGACCCGATTAATGAAGGGATGAGAGTATAACATAGATTAAGTGGACACTTTGTACGAGAAATTTTGGGGTTGTATGTTACTATTAATTTAAGGTGTTGACTCAAAGTGAAAGCACTATAATGGTAATCCATAGAGATGTAGCCATTTCGATGAATATTGTGGAAATAGAAATTTCTTTAGCCTTTTATATTTTAAAAGCTAATTAGGCTCGGGATGTGATATTTTGAATTTCTGGGGAATACTACTAAGTATGCGATTTACAAAAGGGAACACCTTTGCAGTGTAGTTAAGGTTATGAATAAGGTGAGCTAGGAATATCTCGAGAGTTATGTTTGGAAGCAATTGGGATTCTCCAATTTTGATTGTGGGTTCTAATTAGTAGTGAAGGTTATGATTGAAGGAAGTTATGTGCGAGAGGTCGTAGTATCGCGAACATTATTTAAGGTTACTACGTGGTGGTTTGGAATGGACAATTGAGGAAGTTGAGAAATGGCGGGACTATCGTATCCGTAGCTATTTGGTCTTTCGGGTAAGTCTCGTTAAAATTCGGGTCGAATTTTCTTTAAGGGGGAGTGAATGTCACGACCCGAAACCTAGGCTCTATTTTATTAGTAATTAAATGATTTTTATTTAATTATTTGCTTGTTTATTTATTTAAATTATTATTTATTTAAATAATTATGTGTGCATTTTATGTGTCCTAATATTATGCTTAGCATTTTATTTGGGTCATTTGGGTTAGTGTGGTTTTGTTGGGTCTTAATTGTTAGTAGGGAGTGTAATATTTGTGTGTAGTGGGAGAGAGAGGGCCTAAGCGTAAGTTTTTGAATTATTTTCCCCTACTCCCCTCACCTCCCTCACCTCCTCCCTCACTCTCACCATCTTCCAGCCATCTCCCTCTCTCTCTAGCTATTGGGGTAAGTTTTCTTTCTCTCCTTCTCTCTTCATTTACTTCCTCTTCCTCTCATAATCTCTCATTTTATAAAACATGAACCTGTTTAGATCGTCGATAGGATCGCGTAGAATCAAAAAGATTTGAATTCCGTCAACTTTCATTATTTTCAAGTAAGTTACTTTTCCCCCATTTTGATGCTAAAATGTTCATATCATGTTTAGATAATGCTTAATGTGTTATATTTGAAGTTTGGTTGAGTTTAGAATTTATTTGGAATTTATTTTGAGTTTTTGGTTAAAAATGGTGAATTGATGAATGTGGTTTTTGATTCTTGGTTTTGGGTTGATAAATGGTGTTGTTAAGGTCCCCCTTTTGGTTAAATGTTTTTTGGGTACCTTAGTAAGCTTGATGGAAGTCTTGATCCTAGTTGATTTTAGTATGGTAATAAGTTTGGAGGTTTTGGGTTTGGAAATGGAGAACCCAGCTGGGAATTTCTCCCAGTCCGTAGACCAGGCGCCCGCCTGTGGTGGACCAGGCGCCCGCCTACATGCCCTTTTCTGAAGACCTGACCTTCTGGCCATTCAGGCGCCCGCCTGCCCTATTCCAGGCGCCCGCCCGCCCCCTGTTCCAGGAACTTGACCTTTTTGCTTGTTTAACCAAATGGCTTAACTAGTTTAGGTTTAATCCTTCTAATTAACTTAAGATAACACCGTGGAGCACTTTAGTAATTAAAATTGGTTCCTGGTGAACAATAGTGTTATGTAATTTGATCAAGTATTGTTTGGACATCCTGTGATGTGTTCGTGTTTGTTCCAACCGATTTGATTCCGCGTAAGACTTGGTCTAGGTTTTAGGCGATGTTCTATAGTGTCTAGAAGATTGCTATTGAACACCAGGGCGTAGGGTTTAGTCCTGTCGTGATCAAGTTCTAATGAGTGTAACCTTTTGGATTCGTGTGGGATGTTTAGAATTGGTTCGTTACGAACGGAGGTAAAGCGTGAATTGGAAATTGGGTACCTACGGTTTGATTAACCTTAAGGTGTATTCATTCTGATTTCCTACTTTGGGATCCCAGGTGTGATGAGATGGTTGAGTTCATAGTCCTAGTACATCTTTATGAGTAAACGTTTAGGATAATTTGGGTTATAGTCGTTGTACTATTTGTGAGCGACCGTTTGGGTTGTGTTCTTTATGATTAACTCGTGGGTATCATCTTTGGAATGTATCTGGTATGGTTCCTCTTTATGAAATTACTGTATTCTAATAATCATTGTTGTTGTGCTCTTTTTGAGAAATCCCGTTTATCGTTGTTGTGCTCTTCTCTGAGAAACTCTGTTATAGTTGTTGTTAAACTCTTCATGAGTAACCGTTGCATCTTTATGGTGATTAATTGGTATGGTTCCCTACTTCGGAACCCTAAGTTGTTTAATTAAGCTAGTATTTATTACTTAGCATTTATTTGAAAGTCCAGCTGGTTAAATTGTGTATCGAGTCAGGCAATGGATAATGCTATAATGGCACGAGCCAAGTCCAGTATAGCATCGCCCATTGGTCCTTCTGTCCTCATCCAGATTGGCCTTGGTTGGGATGAGCTAGCTCTGTTGTGGGTATTCTAGCTAATCGTTTTGGAGCATGACTTTGTGGCATGGCTCCCGCCCTTTGTGGCACTTTACATTGTTATTGGTTCCGGTACCGGGTTTCTCTTCAGCTTTTATGCTACTATGAAGATGGTTTGTTGATTGATGGGTTGATTGGTCGCTTCTGACCGAGGATTTCTCTTCAGCTTTCATGCTATTATGAAGATGATGATTTGTTGATTTTTGAAGCTGCGCAGCGATCCTTTATTTGGATGTACCGGTTTGGAAACCTTGGCTAATATCCTTTGTTATGTGTTTACTTTCCGCTGCTATCTGTTGACTGTTAATTGTTTCATGCTATGTGATATTTATCATTGTTTATTGCTTATTGCATTATAGCATGTCATGTAGTTGCATTAGTAACTTACTGAGATTTTATCTCACCCCGTTTATTTCCATATTTGTTTTCCTTAACCCCCCCCAGGAGGAAAAGGATTAGGATTCGCGGATCGAGGAGGATGTCGAGAGGATTGAGATTTTGGGGCAGGTTGTTATGGATCGGTTTACATTATTTAAATGTATAACCTTTTTGGGGATAGTTTTACCATTATTGACGTCATTAAGAACTTATATTTTATTCCTTTGGGTATAAGCTGTGGAGCTTATGTTAGATGTACTTTGCTGATTTAAAACTTGGATTTGTAAAACCTTGTGTTATCATCTTTTGGTTCAAAATGGAATTTTTAACTTCTATATTTTAGAGTTTTGGTTTTAAGTCGGCGTCCAGATCGCGGTCTCGGGCCCGCGGGGTCCGGGGTCGCGACAGTTGGTATCAGAGCTATGGTTAGCTCTATGTATAAGTATGGGTGGATTAGTATGACCTAGGAGGGTAGTGTGTGCGGAGTGAGTAACAATTGTTGTTTTATGCAGGTACTTGTTTGAAATGGCTCGAAGGAGAAGTGGTGAAAGTAATACCGGTAATGCAAATCAGAATGAAACAAGGGATGAAGCCCGTGCAATGTTTCAGGGCATGTTTGAGGCGGCCATGAAGGCCATACATGATCAAGGTCCGAGGGTAGAACAAGCAGCACCACCCCGCTATGGATTGGAACAATTTCTGAAATTGAAACCGATTGAGTTCAATGGGGAACCCGGGGTCCAGATCGCGGTCTCGGGCCCGCGGGGTCCGGGGTCGCGACACGATAAAAGAGCCCAATTGATTCCAAACGGTGGCGAATCAATACGTTTTTCACACTAAGTAAATTGTGAGACATTCTCAAACACTATAATTTAAGGGCAACTCAAATGGTAGGTACTAAAATCAAATTTTATTACTTATGTCATGGTACTAGTGTCTCCGCTAGTAAATGAAAGGGTATCAAATTTTGATATGATATTAAACAAGGTAGCAAATTTATCTTGCTTAGTACCACACCGAATTTTGATACCCTCTCATTTCACCATTGGAGACACTAGTACAATGACATATGTATCAAATTTAATTTTAATATTTACCATTCGAGTTGCCTTAAGATTTTAAAAAAAAAAAATTAATAAAAAAATCGTAAATAATAGTCATATTCTAGAAATGTTGATAATTTTGAAAGTATCAATAAAATTTAAGATATATTTTTTATTTTACTTTATTTAAAATCAATAATATTTTAAATGTGAAAAAAATAAGTAATAAATAAAAATAATAATTTGAGTTATTAATTTGGTACCTGCTTTTGGAAATGTTAGTACCTTTAAAAGAGTACAAAATAGTACTACCTCTGTCCCTAAATGAGTGTCTAAATTTCATTTTATGGGACACTGAAAATCTCAACTTTATATACAATTTGCTTGTAAAGATTCATATATAATCTTGTAATCTCATTTCCAAACATTTAGTTTTGCACGTATAAAGAACCGGTGAAAAAAATTTCGAAAAAAACATTTAGAAACAAAGTTATGTTAAAAAAGACACTCATTTTGGACAAAGATTTTTTGAAAATGGACGCTCATTTAGGGACAGAGGGAGTATAAATTTAATTTTTGATACCTACCATTAGAAATGGTAATTTGATACTGAAAGAAATTAAGCGGCTAGGACTGTTCTGGGAACCAACCAACTGTGAGTACAACTGTGCTCACAGTTGTCAAGACAGTTGTCCTGTCAATTGGCGACGACCAGAAACTCAGAAACACAGAAACAAACGCAGCGGAATTAAAACTCAGAATAAATACTTCAGCAAGAAATAACTTGCTGGAAAACTTTCATTAATAAAAATCGATCTTGCAGAGTACAAGTCGAATGAAAGAAAACAAAATATTAAAAGATCAAACTAATCTAGACTTCTAGATCTCACAAAAACACTCAAAACACTTAGAGTTCTTTTGAGAAGAACATCTAAGGACACAAGGACTCTCTAAGCTTCTGACTTTGGTGAATAAAAACTCAGAATCCGTGAATAGTAAAATGAATACAACGTTTGTTTTTATAGGATGTCTTGGCCGGCATTCTCAATCTCACGAGATCTTCAACTTGGCCAATAATCATTTCCTTGTGAGAGTCCTTCCATACCTATAACACAAAACCCTAACTTACCAAAGATAACCATTAATATGTTAGTCAAATAAATCACAAAAAAATAAATAACTCAAATTAAACTATTCCTAAATAATTACAACTAATTCCTAAAATAACTAAACTAATTATATACAATAATTATTATCAGAATCACAAAGATACATAAAATAAATATAAGAGTATTTCATACTCTTTCAATCTCCCCCTATCTTTGTGGTTCTGATCAAACATCCAAAACACTAATCTCTCCCCCTGAATTTGTGCAATGGATTTTACTCCCCCTAGAACACATCTTTCTCCCCCTTTTTGTGAAGAACCATCAAACTCAAAGAAAGAAAATTGTGAGTATCTTCCACTCCCCCTAAATTGAATCTCCCCAACAAAAAAAATACCTCTAAGAGCATCATGAATCTCAACTCATATCGCAGCAAACCTTTATAGACCATATGACTTACCAGATGACTTACCAGTTGACTGTACAATTGACTGTACAGTTGACTGTCCAGTTGTCCGCACAGTTGCACGAACAAGTTGCTTAGCACCAGCTGGATGCTTAACAACAAAAATGCCTGAGCTTGATCAGAGCAGCGGCAAACAATCATTTTGTGTCACACACAATCACTTAGAGTTTCTCCTGAATTCTCGGATTTATCTGCAAAAATGTTAGAAAGAGAGCATTTGCAGAATAGAAACAAGATGAGATGAGAGAAATGAAGCTAGAAGGCATGAGGAAGAAGATATACTAAACCATAATTCACAACCAGATTTGACAAGGAGGAAAAAATCAAGGGATGACAATGATTCTTCCTAAGAACTCGAGTACCCATTTAAATTCCAAAACAAACAAGGATTTTTATTTTAAAATTCAAACTTTTTTTTATTTTTTTTTGATAAATTGTCCGTCCCAGAATTAGAACTTGCCAAATTCAACTGAATCCATTTATCCACAATGTACCATAATTTCCACCGACATCACACTGAAACTTGAACATCACGCCATTAGATTCTCGATAATCACATGAAAGCATTAATCTTTAACACATAAGAATAACAATTCAATTTGCTGATGTTAATACCAAAGGAGAAAAAAAAAACTTAGAAAAATTATGCCTAAACACACAGGTGAAGATTGTCTCAATTTTAGTGTGACATAGTATGATCACCTCAGTTCATGACTCGGTTTCAACTCACAAGAATTCAATGAGATTCACCTTCAATCATGCAGCCTCTAGAACACTCCCTTTGAAGGCTTATGACTTATTAATCAGTTACGGGGAGGAGCTTTTCACTCTCACAATACAGTGTTACACTGATTCTCAAGTTATGTATAATACATGTCAGCACATTGCCTAAATGAGTAGTAACTTCAAAGATTGGAGGCAGCTTGTTTTTCCCCGCAACCTTAGATTGAGTGCCCACTCCATGATAAACAACACGAAGGAATTAACAAGACAATTTTCATTATCAGGTTAAGAAGGGTCTCAAGGGTCAAAGCTCAGAGTCAAGGAACTAAAGAAGACAAGTGATCACAAGAGACAATCGTGCAAGGATGAATGCAATCTACAATTTTTTTTTTGGTGTTTACTGTAATATACAATTATACAGTTATGCAGTCAGTTGTCTGCACACTTGTGCAGTCAACTGATATCACACAGTCCGAGAGAAAATCTCTCGAAATCTAAAGCCTTGGTAAAGATATCAGCAAGTTGATCCGTTGTGCTTACATGTTCTAGAGTAATGATTTTTTGATCAACGAGATATCTAATAAAATGGTGCATAATATCTATGTGCTTTGTTAGGAAATATTGTACCGGATTCTTGGCAATATTCAAGGACCTTAAGCTATCACAAAATATGGTCAAGATATCACTTCTAAGACCATAATCCTTGATTATCTGGTTCATCCTCAACAATTGAGTACAACAAGTAACAACTACCATATATTCAGTATTAGATGACATACGAACCAAGAACCTAACATCTTTCCTTTCAAATTTTACCACTTCCTCTTGCATGACATTATTCCAATTATTAACTTTTAAAGTTTCTTGACTCATCCTCATGCTCAAAATTAGCAACGAAACAACAAGAGCTTACCTGATGGTACGCGGATTGCATGCATACCAAACCGGCTAATTCCCAGTAATTTATTCGTTTCCCTCTTGTTTTTATTCCTTCATCCACTCCCCCAATGACCTGGGAAGTTAGATGATCTCCTTGTATGCTTGCCGCATCATCATTGCCTCTGCTTACCTGATCTTCAACGATTTCAGAATCTGAACCAGAATCAGCTGCGGTCTGACCATCTGTCATGTCAGTTGACTGTTCATTTTTACCGTCAGTTGTCCTCACAGTTGGTGCATCTGCAGATTCTGTCGTGGATTTAGGTTCAGATTCATCATTAATCCTTTCATGCTCCCAAGTGAAACCTGAAACATCATCCTCAACACAATTGACAATAAGATCAGGAGCATTATCAAAAATTGAGTTAAAACGTGAATGATTTTCAACCAACTTGTAACAATGATCAGAGGATCTTACACCTTTCAAAACACATCTGTTTGAATCATCTAATACCTCACAAATCTTCTTATCAAACTTGACGTGTAGATCATCATCACACAATTGGCTTATGCTAATTAGGTTTGCCTTTAACCCATCAACATGCAAGACATTATGTACGTTAGGGAAACCATTAACATTCAGAGTATCTTTGCCAATTACCTCACCTTGAGAACCTCCACCAAAATCGACTTTTCCACCTTTAAAGGCTTCATAGTCTTTGAAATTCTCAAGTGAGAAAGTCATGTGGCGGGAGCATCCACTGTCAAAGTACCAGGCTCCTTCCACACTGCTCTTCAAGGAGGTAAACACCACTTGACACTTTAGAGTGTCCTTTCTTACCCATGTGGCTTTTGCAGCAGACTGCTGTTGACTGGGCAGTTGTGACTCCAACTGTGCCCACAGTTGTCTTGTCAAGTGGCCGCTGTTCTTCTCCAAGCCAAGTTCCTGTTTCAACTTGTAACAAAATGGACGTATATGTCCAGGGGCAAAACAATGGTGACACACGTATCTCCTTTTTCTATTTCTTCTGTTTTTGTGAGGAGATACGTGATTAGCATTAAATCTCTCATTGTTTTTCGAAGTGCCCTTACCTTCCTTAACATATACTGGATCTCTATAGCCTAAACCTGATTTTCCTTGGTTCCCCATGTTCAGAACCTCTTCCAATTTAGCCTTGCCATTGTTAAGTTTATTGAGTGTAATGGTTTCTTTTTCAAGATTGCTTTTATATTTCTCACACTCATTGTCCTTTTTGATAAGCATGACTTCTAACCTAGCTATGGAGTCCTTTTGAGTATCACTTTCACTCGACAACCTCTCATTCTCTGCTTTTAATTTCAGATTGTCAGAGGTGAGTTTTTCATTTACCTTCTTGAACTCCTTGAGTTGATCCATTCGTTTGGACCATTCTGCAAACAACTCAACGTATGTATTGTGGAGGTCCTCATACGTGGCACTATCCTCTTCTTCCTGTGAGGATTCTTCAGATTCACCTGCAGAAGTGGAGTTAAAACAGGTATACACATTAGTACCATTTGAGCTGACAGTTGTGATGACAGTTGACTGTTCATATTCACTGTCAGAGAGGGAGGATTGTGATGATCGTAAAAATGACAGGTTTGCTGTCTGATCGTCATCATCCGAATCACTTAAGGTTGCAGAAAAGCTCATCCCTCTCTTTTTAAGTGTGTTAGCACACTCATTGGCGTAGTGCCCGTATCCTTGACACGCCCTACATTGAACATTCTCAATTGTTTTCTTGTTTTCAGAAAAAGGTTTGTTCTTATGTTCTTACTTGTTTCTTTCTTGAATGATTCAATCTTAGGGGAGGAAGCAATACCCTTATTGGGAAACCTTTGTTGACGTTTTTTGTTCAACATTTTGTTGAATTTTTTTGAGATCAAGTCACATTCATCTTCCTCTAAGTTTGAATCATCAATATCCTTTGATAATTCTACAAGATCTTCGGACACATTAAGAGCACTAGCAAGAGCAATTGAATTTACTTTGCTAGTTTGTTGCACTTCAAGGTTCAATTCAAACGTAGTTAGAATACTTAGAACCTTTTCAAGACTCACGGTCCGAGTATCACAAGTTTCTTCAATGACAGAGATTTTGATGTTAAATTTTTCTGGGAGAGTTATTAAAACTTTACTAACCAACCTTGCATTGGAGATGGATTCCCCTAATGCGAAGGATTCATTTGAAATGTCCATTAATTTAGCAGAATAATTTTGAATTGTCTCATCTTCTCCCATTCTCAAATTCTCAAACTCTGTCATCAACCTTCTTAACTTAGTTTGTTTAACACTATCGAACCCTTCACAATGGAGTTGCAAAATGTCCCAAGCATTTTTTGCCACTGTATGGTTTGAGAACAACCGATACAGATTAAAATCAACGTGATCAGAAATGGTGGCCATTGCCTTTGCATTGAAATTTGCAAGGGCTATTTCCTCCGCATTCCAATCTTGCTCGGGTTTTGGAATAAATTTTTTTTCTTTCTTTTCTTCGTCAGACACAGAAGCTTTAGCTTTTGGATCAGCCACTTTCATGGTAGGGGATTTATATCCCACTAGAATGCTGACCCAAGCACGATGATCTATGTTTTTTTATGTACATAGTCATCTTTGCCTTCCAAATGGTATAGTTTGAACCATCTAGAGTAGGCGGCTTATTACGAGTATGAGTACAGTCCATAATGACCACTTTCAAAGATAGATCTCAGTATATCGAGACCAGGCTCTGGTGCCAATTGAAAGAAATTAAGCGGCTAGGACTGTTCTGGGAACCAACCAACTGTGAGTACAACTGTGCTCACAGTTGTCAAGACAGTTGTCCTGTCAATTGGCGACGACCAGAAACTCAGAAACACAGGAACAAACGCAGTGGAATTAAAACTCAGAATAAACACTTCAGCAAGAAATAACTTGCTGGAAAACTTTCATTAATAAAAAGCGATCTTGCAAAGTACAAGTTGAATGAAAGAAAAAAAAATATTAAATGATCAAACTAATCTAGACTTCTAGATCTCACAAAAACACTCAAAACACAGTTCTTTTGAGAATAACATCTAAGGACACAAGGACTCTCTAAGCTTCTGACTTTGGTGAATAAAAACTCAGAATCCGTGAATAGTAAAATGAATACAACGTTTGTCTTTATAGGATGTCTTGGCCGGCATTCTCAATCTCACGAGATCTTCAACTTGGCCAATAATCATTTCCTTGTGAGAGTCCTTCCATACCTATAACACAAAACCCTAACTTACCAAAGATAACCATTAATATGTTAGTCAAATAAATCACAAAAATAATAAATAACTCAAATTAAACTATTCCTAAATAATTACAACTAATTCCTAAAATAACTAAACTAATTATATACAATAATTATTATCAGAATCACAAAGATACATAAAATAAATATAAGAGTATTTCATACTCTTTCAGATACTCTATGAATAGTGATCACATGTATCAAAATTTGGTTTTGATATCTACTCCTTCCGTCCCTCTTTAATTTAAAAAATGAGTCTTCGCACAAGAATTGAAAAGGTGATGTGTTGTGAGTGTATATAGTTGAGTGGAAAGAAAAAGTGGGGTAGAGAATAATAAGTGGATAGTTGTTGTGAATATGACTTGTGGTCACACTATTTAAAAAATATTAAAACATTTTCATTTTGGGACTTTGTAGATTAAAGTGAGATAACCAAAATAACAATTTTAACATTAAAAAGAAATGGAGGGAGTATATCTTAGTACCGACCATTGGAGATGCCCTAACGTCAAAACCCTTGCACTTTAGCTACTAGAAACATTACTTGATCAATGGGAGGATCAAGGAGTTTTTCACACAAGACGCGTAAATTACACTAAGAAAATTTTCACTAATTTTTGTTATACAAGTCATTAACTAGACAAAATTTGACCACCCGCTGCAATGTTTCTCGCGGGCTATCAGTAAGCTGTATAGGTTTAGTTGTGCCCAAAGGGCAATGCTAGGCTTACAAAAGAAACTTATAATATAAAAGATACAAAATGTGTTGGCGATATTTTATTGTCCACGTCAATAGTGGAACCGACACACTCCAATTAAAAACACCAACACAATTATGACACCTTATTTTGTAGACCACATTTTGTAGCCATCTTTGTAACTTTATTATTTCCCGAGCCCAAATCGCAACATATTTTTCTCTTCTCTGAGTCAGTGTATACTCGGCCGTCCCTAGCTTTTTTTGGGCCTAGGGCAAAAGACATCTGAAGGGCTCTATTTAATTTTGTTTTTTTTCAAACTCAAATAATTTTTACGATCAAGATATATATTATGAAGCCCAAATCTCACAAATAAGTCAATATATAAATTTCAATACTTATATACGAACCAACGCAGTATAAGTAGGTCCCAAATGAAAAAAAATATAAGAAAACATACAATGCATATATAAGCAATTAATCACCAACAACTACTGAGAAGAAAAACATGTATTTGCAATAGAGGATATAAAATTTCGACAAATGAAATCTATATAAGAAAACATACAATGCATATATAAGCAATTAATCACCAACAACTAATGAGAAGATAAACATGCATTTGCAATATAGAATATAAAATTTCGACAAATCGAAATATGAAATAGGAGAAAAACAAAATTAACGAAACGAACTCATAATGATCATAAAAACATATTCTTACACACTCTTTGATTTAAAATCATAAGTAAATGTATTAATATCAATATTTTCTAATATATCGTTCCCATTACACAGTAAAACAAAATCGTTTAACATTTCTTAAGATATTGATGAAGTAAAAGCTTTAATGAATTTCAACTTTGAGAAAGAAACAAATTCAGATAGTTAACAAATTTCAATAAGCAATCCTAATGTTGGTATAACAATCAACATATTTGATAATTCAAGTATTTCAAGAACTGATATTGACCCACTTTGAAAAGTCATATGTAACTCTTTCAATTCGAAAAAAAAAAAAATCGTTTAAACTACCATCAGACACATGAGGGAAAAAAAAAAGTAGTGAACTCCGTGCAACATTCTCTTAATTTATCATATTCCAAGGACTTCAACCATTTTGAATCATACAAATATCCAAAGATTTTTTTTGAATGTCTTTAATTGTTCATTACTTTTAGCTAATGATATAACTAAGAGGTGGTCTCCTGTACATCCGTTGTACGGCGTACAACGGAGCCGAGCCGCCAAGCCGATCTTTTTTTTTTTTTTTTTTTTGTTTTTTTTTGCCACCCAACATTTTTTTCTTCAACAAAAGTAACATTTAGTATAACAAAATGTAACACTTTTGTTTTTCAAATGTAACACTTTTTTTTGTTTCAAAAATGTACCACAAATTTGATGCAATAGATTAAAGATAACATAAAGATAGACAACTACATTAATGTAACACTTTTTATAAAGGAAAGTAACACTTTTTTTTCAAATGTAACACTTTTTTTTTCAAATGTAACATTTTTTTCTCCCAAAAATAACATAGGATTGACAACTAAACTAATGTTACATTTTATAAAAAATGAATGTAACATTTTTTTCTTAATTGTAACAGTTTATATTCATAAATGTAACATTATATATGAAATGTAACAATTATTTATTGAGAAAGTAACAATTGAAATGCAAAACCATTTTTTTTTGTAAAAAACTGCTATTACTTTTAACAGTAGAAAGTGTTACTTTTTGAAGACGAAATTTTTACTTTTATTAGAACAGAGTGTTACTTCTTAGCTAGTGAGTAGTTCAAATTTTTTTTTGTGTAAAAAATGTATTTAAAAAAAAAAACCAAACCATATCATGACCTATGTAGTTTTTTTCGTCTCGTCGAGACGAACAAAACGGTATTTTTAAATATTTTTTTCGACTTATAAATCTCAAGATATAGCATTTTAAAGTTTTTGGGTTTTTTTTTTTTTAAAAAAAGGAAAAATGTCGTTTTAAAAAAAAAAAAAAAAAAATAGGCCTGCGCCTAGCTCTGCCGCACCGCCGCACGGAACCAGTTGCCGCACGCGAGAATTTGACTATAACTAATACAATATATCCACAATAACTACAAATTAATTAAGTTGAAAAGACTCTTAAGGTGATAACATTTCCTCCTCCTCATCATCACCATTTTCATTAAATTGTTTTTCTCTAATATACGGCGTTTCATTGAAAACATATGTCCTACATCTATCTTACCAATGTTTATAGAATATACTCCATCCGTTCCAGAGTAAGAGTCCTACTTTCCATTTTGGTACGTCCCAGAGTAAGAGTCTTATTCCTAAAATGGCAAAGAATCTTTACTATTCACCCCACTCATTCTCTCTCCCATTTTACTTTATACTCACAACACCAATCAATTCACTATTCTCTCCCACTCATTCTCTCTCCTACTTTACTTTTACACTCACAACATTTACATCACTTCCAATATTTATTAATAAGCGTCTAAATGAGGGGTATGACTCTTACTCAGGGACGGAGGGAGTAATACATACACACACACACACACACACACACACACACATATATATATATATATATACATATATATATATATATATATATATATATATATACACATATATATATATACACATATATATATATATATCATACCAAACTAAATGACTATGTCAAGTAAAAAATCAAAATATTAATGGGCCCATTTACCACCGTTTCTTCTTTTTATTATATCAAGTACTCCCTCCGTCCCAGTACAAGTAGGACTAGAGTAGTGGGCACAATAATTTAAAGAAAATAGTGAATACTCCCTCCGTCCCAGCACAAGTGAGACTTCTTTCCTTTTTGGACGTCCCACTAAAAGTGAGACTGCCTAAAATAAAAATGTTTCAACCCCCTCATTCACTCTCTTCATTTTCCACCACTCATTTTATTCAACCAACACTACTATTTATCCCACTCATTCTCTCTCTCCATTTTCACCACTCAATTTATCCAACTAACACTACTATTTACTCCACTCATTCTCTCTCTTCATTTTCTACCACACATTTACTAGTTTTTCTTAATTAGTGTGCAAGGTTCTCTAGTTCTACTTGTGTTGGGACGGAGGGAGTATGTGGTGGAAAATAAAGAGAGAGAATGAGTGGGGTAAATAGTATTGTTGGTTGAATAAAATGAGTGGTGAAAAATAAAGAGAAAGAATGAGTGGGGTTAAATGGTGGAGTTGGTTGAATATAAATATGTTAAAAGATTTTCATTTTGGGCAGTCTCAATTATTCCGGAACAGCCTAAAAAGGAAAAAAGTCCTACATGTGCTGGGACGGAGAGAGTATACAATTATTCATATAAATTTAAATAGTCTAAACTTCACTGATAAAAAAATAATACTAAATATAGAATTAAAAATGAATATACTATACTCCCTCCGTCCCATAACAATGGGCACAAACTTCCGTTTTGGGCGTCCTATTCAAATGGGCACATTACTAAAAATGGAAAGAATCTTTACTATTTATCCCACTCATTCTCTCTCCTACTTTACTTTTACATTCATAACATTTACACTTTCTCTCTCCCACTCACTTTTCATACTCACAACATTTATAATTTTCTTAATTCTTGTGCAAGAGTCATTTTGTGCCTATTGTTATGAGACGGATGAAGTATGTACCTATAATAAAATTTATAGGTCCCCTTATAATTGTGGGCCTTGGACGGGTGCCTACCCCTCCTTGAGCCGGCCTAAAGTGTATATTGCCATTACTGAGTCAGTGTACATTGTCCATTACTGGGTTAGTATATGTTGCCATTATCAGAATATTTTCTTGTCTAAACTCTAATATTTATAGGTTGTTTGATTTAAAGTTGAAAAGCTACTAGTATTATCGTTTTGGAGGCGTGTGGGTTATTTTGTTTTATAAGAAAAATCAGCATGCAAATCACGGGCATTTTTGTACCATAATGAATCATGATTTTGATCATAAACAATGAAGAGTTTGAAGTAGGTGGACCTATATTTTTTCACATGGAAAAAATGAATTTGGAAATGTGAATAGGTGTATATACTTTTCTATCTCTATCCAAAGAGTTATGATTGTGTGTTTTTAGTTCCTTTCCTCTTAAAATAAATGTTCAATTTAATTTTAAATAGATGTTTTAGAAAATTTAAATTTTAAAAATAAAATATAATGATTGATGGTAATATTCGATCAAGAAAATGTTTGATTTTAACTAGGATTTTTTATAGTGCAATTACGAAATGAAATAGGGAACACTACATCTCTACTGAACTTTTACTAACTTGTTAAATATGACAAATTTGTTGGTAAAACTGACAATTTAATTTAAGGCAATTTGCATATTGGTAACCTGGGTTTGTCTAAAGTTTGCAATTCCCATCATAAAAGTTTAATTTTGCAAAGTGGTTGCTTAAGTTTGTCAACTTTTTGCAATGTGGTCAATACACTAATTTTTCGTTAATTTTTTGACAGACTTAAGCACATGTGCAACTCACATGACGTTTTAAGGGCAATCTTGTCAAATTTCAGACCTAAACACATTTGCAATGTGGTGATTGAGTTGCACACCTATGAAAATTGACAGGATTAAAAAGTCATGTGCATTGCACGTGTGCTTAAGTCCGTCAAAAAATTAACAAAAAGTTAGTTTATTCACTACATTGCAAAAAACTGACAAACTTAGGTAACCAATTTGCAAAATTAAATTTTTAGGTTGGAGATTGCAAACTTTCGACAAAATCAGGTTACCAATCTGCAAATTACCCTTTAATTTACACGTATGAAGTATCTACATTCACTGTACCCAAAGGAGTGGCCCAGTGGTAAAGCCAAACTTCACCTTCGCTTCTCGCCTCCTTATGGCGTGGACATCGTCAAAAAAATAAAAAATAAAAATCTACATTCACTAGTCACTTGTTTGAACCTCTAGAACAAACTTTTTATTCTTTTCTCTTTCCATTTTTTTTTTTGGGAACTTTTGCAAATAGTAATTTAGAGGAAGTCGCCGTATGTATTAGTGAATAGTGACAATCCAACGTTTTAATAAGAAACAA
Organism: Campanula takesimana; assembly: GCA_026119855.1. Taxonomy (NCBI): domain Eukaryota; kingdom Viridiplantae; phylum Streptophyta; class Magnoliopsida; order Asterales; family Campanulaceae; genus Campanula; species Campanula takesimana. The sequence continues at coordinate 7,658 of JAOWBW010002661.1, read as the reverse complement.
AAGGCGGAAAACATATTCATCAAAGAAAAATAACAAACACGTTCACTAAAATGAAAATATATCATTAAAGAGGGGAAAATTATATATCTCATCCATCTAAAAATATATAAAAATAAATATTGTTTACATGATCCACTGAATTTAACTGAAAATTAAAAAATAAAAATAAAAATTTATAGTTGTTATTAATAATGATTATTACCCTTTTAATTATTGAAATTTTGTAACATGAATCACAACAAATTTATACTACTCCCACCATCCAATAATTAAAAAAAAAAAAAAAAAAAAAAAAAAAACACAACAGGGGCCAAATTTTGCGGATGTACTTGAAAAAAATAAAACATGAAAACTTTTCAATATCAAATGTGAAGTTATTGAGAGACATTCTCACTGCTAAATTCTTAAATTTTGAGTATACTGACTTTTGAATAAACTCAACTTTTATACAAAATGATCATTTGTACTCTCTCCCCGTTCCGAAATAAATAAATGTCCAAAAGAACTTTAAATTTGCACTTGATCAATCAAAAGTAATTTGAACACTTTTCTTAATTAGAACTTAATACACGTGCCTTTGGCTACTAAAAATCAAATCAAATATGATGATGGCGATTCATTATCACCCTTTTATTATTATTATTTTTAGTAGAGAAAATGAACATAAGCTTGAATGTTAAACTGAATAAGAATAATAGCCAAAATAAGTTGAAGAACTTCAGTTAATCTATTTTCTTACACAATTCTTGCAAAACTTCAATCCAAACCACAACCAAACATGCCTTCAGGTCCAAAGAAGAGGAGAGCTGCAAGAAGGAACAGAAACAAAAAGGGTGATGCCGATTATCAATGTAAGTTAGCCTCAGTGTGTGTGTGCGTGCGCGCGCGTGAAGAGATAATTCAACTTGTAATTCCTCCGTCCCTAAATGAATTTTTTTAGGGACATTCTGAATATGTTAACTTCTGATACAAATAAAAAATGGCAAATTCAGATGCATATATATTCTTGTTATCCATTTTCTAAACATATAGTTTTGCAAGTATATAAGACTAGTAGAAAAAAAATCGGTAGAAACACATTCAGGGAGAGTTTTTTACAAAAAGGACTTTCGGTTGTAAAGATACTGAAAGCTTTATTCATATGTTTTTCATTTGTGTTCATCAGACGAGGAGGATGATTTTAACGAACCTACTTCAACCAAGGTGGAGGATGGTCTGGCTGTGAAAACTGCTGATCGTGACGTTGAGTTGGCTAAGGAAGTTGATCCTCTTTCCTCCAAAGGGGATGTTCTTGTTCAAAATGTAGACTCTAAAGATGGTCTCGAATCTGTTCCTAAGGGGGAAGAGGTGAAAGAACACGTTCTTGAAACGAGTCTAGGGGAAAAGAATGACCAACCAGTTGATGAGAATGTTATTATCGAATCTATTGAGGTGGGAGATAGGCTGGCTGGGGAAACAACTGCTGCTGCTAATGTTGATGAGAAAATGTCATTACCAGGTGATGTTTCATCTAGAGGACTTCTTGTTCAAGATGTGGGATTTAAGGATGTTCTTGAACTGGGGTCGACGGAAAATGATGGCAAAGAGGTGGCAGAAGATGTTCTTGACTCAAGTTTAGAAAAAGATGATGATGAGAAACCACAGGCGGAAGTTCTTGACTCCGGTCCACTGGTGAAAGGTACACTATATTATCTTAATATATTTATTTCTTTATTTGTTTGAACAAATCTTAATATCTTTTCTCAGTAGAAAGTTTAGGTTAATTTTTCTACTAATAGGGAATCATATTTTCTGTATTAACTTCATTGACTTCAAAGAGAAAATATTCTTGAGCAGAGGAGAATTTGATTTTGTTAGAGATCAAAAAGTTCAACCAGACTTCCTGAATAAAGAAAAGCTGAACAGAACACCAGTTTGACACCAACAATAGATAAACCATGAGACATGTAGAAATCCCTGTGGGTGTAAAGGCGGAAAAAGTCAACGTTCTTTCCAATAAAACTAAGATGAATACTCTTCAGTTAAGAATGATCAATTTATGAGCGTTTCTCAGTGAAACTGCAGCAAAAACCCGGGAAAAAAAAATCGTAGATCTTAAAGAAGCCTAGAGACGGAACAAATCCTTTCCCACCCACCCAAAAAAAAAAAAAAAAAAAAACTACCTAGTTAGAATAACCCTCAAGTTCACTACACATTTCATCAATTATAATCATAATACTTCAAAAGGCCCAGGCCTTACTACGTTTGTGGAAACAACAAAGAAACCATCCGGATAACGAGGCTATATTTCACATCACCACCTGCCCATTTATTTTTTAGAGAACCTAACCTATTCGAGTTTGCAGTTCTGAGTAGTAGTAGACAAAACATACCTTTGATCCCTTTAGTGTCTCGTCGCTCCCTACTGCCAGCTTGACGATGATTCCATGCAGTAGTCTTTACATGTAAACTTCCAACCCCTAACGACATTCACAAAAGTTAATAGTCATTAATAATACAAAAAAGAACTAACAGGAATCATACGTGGAAAATGACTTGGTCTACTTAGAGCAAACGTGAATGATGACCAGGATATTCACGCACTTTCTTCTATATGCACCACTTGACTCCCAGATTGAACCCTAAAAATACTCTTTGAACAGAAGTGAGGAAGAGAAGTGAAGGAAGCTTCCATGCGTGAATCTCATTAAGTTTTATTGTCGTTCGTTCACTTTTCGGGATATTATTAGAGGATTAGGTGATACTGAGTGTGTATAAATAGTAGAATGGTTTAGAACTGCTAAAATAAACATAGATGGTTATACCAGAGCTACATTAAAGTACAATGGTCAAAAAAGGTTATCAACCTTTTCAAGAAATTCTTATATTTCTATTGATACTATTCTTTGTAGTGAAACTTTTAGAATTCTGTGAGGATTAATCTTTCATAAATGTTTAGTGAAAGTTCAGTTGCGTTGACTATCAAAGTCAAAAGGAGACTATTTTTCTGACATGAAGGGAGTAAAAATTTGTGGATTTAGAAATTAGTACATGTGCTTCCGGTTACCAGATAATCAAATCCAATATGATGATAGCATTTCATTATCACCTGTTCTTTTTCATGAGAAGGAATGAACATAAGCTTGAATGTAGGAATTGAATAAGAATGGCCAAACTAAGTGGAACAACTTCAGTTAATCTATTTTCTTACAAAATTCTTGCAAAACTTTAATCAAACAACAAACAATCATGCCTTCAGGTCCAAACAAGAGAGCTGCAAGAAGGAACAAAAACAGAAAAGGTGAAATGGCTGATTCTCAATGTAAGTTAGCCTCTGTGTGTGTTTTCTCCAATGCCCTTATAAAAAATAAAAATAAAAAATCTACAGAAGTTGGGTTTTTTCCAGAAATAGTGATTATCGTGAGGAGAAAATTCAACTTGTTAATAAATTCAATTTCTGTAAATATTATTGATATCTTTGTTCATATGTTCTTTACTTATGCTCATCAGATGAGGAGGATGACCTTATCATACCTACTTCAATCAAGGTGGAGGATGGTCTGGCAGTGAAAACTGCTGATCCTGATGTTGAGTTGGCTAAGGAAGTTGATGCTCTTTCCTCGAAAGGGGTTATTCTTGTTCAAAATGTAGGCTCTAAAAATGTTCTTGAATCTGTTTCCAAGGGGGAAGAGGTGAAAGAACACGTTCTTGACACGAATCTAGAGGAAAACAATGAAAACCCAGTTGATGAGAATGTCCTTATTGAATCTACTTCAATAGAGGTGGCAGATATGTTGGATGTGAAAACTAATGCTGCTGATGATATTGATGAGAAAATGACATTACCAGGTGATGATGTCTCATCAAGAGGATTTCTTGTTCAAGATGTGGGCTTTAAGGATGTTCTTGAATCGGGTTCTATGGAAAATGAAGGGGGAGAGGGGGAAGAGGATGTTCTTGACTCGAGTTTAGAGGAAGATGATGATGAGAAACAACCACAGGCAGAAGGTCTTAAATCAGGCCCAGATATGAAAGGTACACTATAAGATCTTACGAACATCTCTTCTCAATAGATAGTTTGGGTTAATATTTCTACTGATCTCATGCTTAATAAATAGGAAATCATACTCTGTTTTTTTTTTTCTCTAAATACGAGAGTACTCTGTATCAACTTCATTGACTTCAAAGAGAAAATTTTCTTGGGCAGAGGAGAATTTGATTTTGTAAGAGATCAGAAGATATTAGGAAAACGTTCAACCACACTTCCTGAATTAAGGAAAGCTCAACAGAACAATACTTTGATGCCAACAATTGATAAACCACGAGACCGGTAGAAATCCCTATGGTGTAAAGGCGAAAAGAAAGAAACACCCAAACAGAACAACCCCCCCCCCCCCCCTCCAAGCCTGCCTGGTTAGAATACCCTTCAAGTTTTCTACACATTTCATCAATCTCAATCAGAATACTTCACAAGGCCAAGGCCTTGATACTTTCATGGAAACCAATAATCCATCCAGATAACGAGGCTATATATTACGATATCACCGGCCCATTAAATTTTTAGAAAACCTAACTCTACCCGAGTATGCCGTTCTGTAGAGTAATAGTAGACAAAACATACCTTTGATCCCTTTAGATTGTCTCAACGCTCCCTACGGCCAGCTCGACAATGATCCCATGCCACGCTCTGACATGTAAACTCCCATTTACCAGAGCTTGACATCAGAGAGTTTAGACACTCAACCAAAATATGCATAAAATTATGAAGGAATACACACTCTATCACACAACCCCCAACGACATTCACAAAATTTGATAATCATTAATAAAACATAAAGAAAACTAACAGGAATCATACGTGTAAAATAACTTGGTCTATTTGGAGCAAACGTGTGATGACCAGGATATTCACGCACTTCGTTTACCATATTCACCACTTGAATCCCAGATTGAACCCAAAAAGTACATCTCCAACAGATGATGAACATAGTTAATGAAAACTATGGTATAAGATTTCAATTAGCCATGCCGTCCTACAATTTCGAGAAATAGAGTAAGAAGATAAACCTTGGAGTGGGGAGGTGTTGTAGTCGCAATCAACTTGCACCGATGTGGACTTCATGAGCAACTGACAATCCAGGATTAAGATTCATTGGGTGCCAAAATTATGAGATTGTTTACTAATTTGTTGTTAACATGTGAAGAAGGAAGCTACATCAACTGCAATTGTGATGAAGAAAAATGAGGAAGCTTCCATGCGTGAATCTCATTTGTTTTCATTAAGTTTATTGACGATTGATTACTTTTTGGAATGCTGTGCGTATAATTAGTAGGATGGTTAGAACTGCTAAAATTAAACATAGATGGACATACCAGAGCTTCATTGAAGTGCAATGGTCGAAAATGGTTATTAAACTTTTGAGAAATTCTAATACGAGTATTTCTATTGATAGTATTCTTTGTAGCGAATTCATTAGAATTTGTGACGAATCATCTTTTCATGAAGGTTTAGTGAAAGTCAGTTGTGTTGACTGCCGAAGTCAAAAGGAGACTATTTTTCTGAGATGAAAGGAGTAATAATTTGTGCATTTAGAAATTAGTACACTTACCTTCGGTAGCCAAATAATCAATGTGCACTTTTCACTATTCATTTGGTCAATTCAATCAAACTTTGACCATAATTTTATGAAAATGTTGATATTCATAAGCAATTTTAAAACTTGTTATTGTTTCATCGTTACGAATAGTATCAATACCATTTTATAGAATTGCATAGAGATATCTAGATTTTCATAGAATTATGGTCAAAGATCAATTGAATTGACCAAAAAAAGTCAAACAGTGCACATTGAGCTGGGACAGAGGTTAGTATGATGATGCAAAAACATTATCACCCAAATTTTGTTCTTGAGAAGGAATGAACGTAAGTTGAATGAAGAAATTTGATAAGAATAGCCAAACTAAGTGGAACATCTTCAGTTAATCTATTTTCTTACAAAATTCTTGCAAAACTTTAATCAAACCACAAACGATCATGCCTTCAGGTCCAAAGAAGAGGAGAGCTTCAAGAAGGAACAAAAACAGAAAGGGTGAAATTGCTGATTCTCGATGTAAGTTAGCCTCTCTGTGTGTCAGTGTGTGTGTGTGTGTGCTTTCTCCAATGCCTTATAACTTTATTTTATTTTTCAACTGGAGTTGGGTTTTTCCCAGAAATACTGATTATCTTGAGGAGACAATTCAACTTGTTAAAGATTCAATTTCTGTAAATGTTACTGAAATCTTTGTTCATATGTTCTTTGCTTATATGCTCATCAGACGAGGTTGACCATCTCGAACCTACTTCAATCAAGGTGGAGGATGGTCTGACTGTGAAAACTGCTGATCCTGATGTTGAGTTGGCTAAGGAAGTTGATGCTCTTTCCTCGAAAGAGGTCGTTCTTGTTCCAAATGTAGGCTCTATAGAAGATCTCGAATCTGTTTCCATGGGAAAAGAGGTGAAAGAACACGTTCTTGAATCGAGTCTAGAGGAAAATAGTGGCAAACCAGGTGATGAGAATATCATTATCGAACCTACTTCAGTTGAGGTGTCAGATAGGCTGGCTGGGAAACAACTGCTGGTGCTGATATTGATGAGAAAATGTCATTACCAGGTGATGTTGTCTCATCTAGAGAGTTTCTTGTTCAAGATGTGGGATTTAAGGATGTTCTAGAACTGGGTTCGACGGAAAATGATGAGAAAGAGGCGGCAGAAGATGTTCTTGACTCGAGTTTGGAGGAAGATGATGATGAGAAACAACCACAGGCAGAAGTTCTTGACTCGGGTCCAGTGGTGAAAGGTACACAATATTATCTTAATATCTTCTTTTTTTTAGCAAATCTTGATATCATTTCTCAATAGATAGTTTCGGATATTTTCTGCTGACGCTCATGCTTAATTAATAGGAAATCTTACTTAATAGCATCATTGACTTCAAAGAGAATTTTCTTGAGCAGAGAGGAGAATTTTATTGTGTTAGAGATAAGAATTTGCGGAGCAGAAGATAACAGGAAAAAGTTCAACCAGACCTCCGGAATAGAGGAATGCTCAACAGAAAAACATTTCGACACCATAATAGATAACATGAGACGGATAGAAATCCATGTGGTGTAAAGCGTAAAATAATATAAAAATATAAAAAAAATATTTAAAAATATATGAGCCTTACTCAGTGAAACTGCAGCTAAAGGCGACCTTAAAGAAGCCAGAAACAGAAAAACAACAACCGCCTCCCTCTTCAAACCCACTGGTTGAAAACTCAATTTCTCAACACATTTCATCAAATCATAATAAGAATACATCAAAAGGCCTAGGCCTTGATACTTTCGTGGAAACAAAAAGAATCCATCCCGAGAGAACGAGGTAATTTTCCCAAATTCACTACCCATTAATTGCTAGAGAACCTATCCCTATTCAAGTTTTCAGTTCCAACAAGTAGTAGTAGTAGTAGTAGAAAAACATACCTTTGATCCTTTAGAGTTTCTCAGCACTCCCTACTGCCATCTCGACATGATTCCATGCCATACTCTTTACATGTAAACTCCCATTTACCAGAGCTGCCATCAAAGAGGGTAGACACTCAATCAAAAATATGCATGAACTATGAAGGAATACACACTCAAATCACACAACCCCTAACGAC
>JAOWBW010002660.1:0-61551 GCA_026119855.1 Campanula takesimana | reverse complement strand
GACTTTCGTCAAATCGGTCAAACTAGGCGTTAGGCGGGCTTGGCAGATTAGGCAGATTTAGGAAGGCCGAGGCCGGATTAGCGGGGCCGAGGCGGGTTTAGGCGGATTCTGTGAAAAAAGTTTTTTTTAATATTTTATCAATATACTACTCCGGTCCGGTCACGAATATAAGCAAAAAAACATAACTTTACACATATTAAAAAGTTATTTAAAGTAGGTTGATTATCTTGATTTTATAACAAAAATATATTAATTTTACTAATATTTCCACACATTAAATTTACTATTGTTGCACTAAAAGAAATGTCATTTTACAAGGATTGAAAATCAAATCAAAATATACAAGCTTGAATTTGACTTAACTTTAGTTTATGTTGTAGATGATGAAGATATTTAGTTAGATTATTATTATTTTATTTAGAAACGATTATATCTTTACAAAAATATAAATTAAAAATCATAGAATTCATTTTAGTAATAATTCACTTTTTTGTTAAAATTAAAATATATATTATTTTTGTGATAAATAAACAAAAATAAATGACATTATTGTTTGAATAACTACATATATATTTATAGATTTATAAAAAAAAATATTAAAAATGCGCTAATTTCTCGGCCCCGGCCTCCGTCGCGCCTAGGAGCTCTAGGCGCTAGGTGTTGCTCTGCCCGCTTAGGGGCCGCATAGCGATTTTTAGAACACTGGCTTAGACATATAATTGGGTGGCCACGGGCTAGATCATTGTAGGCCGAACTTGGATTCGCACGGCAAAGCGCCAGCTCTGATAACATAATAAAATCTGAGGTTCCATCCAAAACCAATTGAAAATGATAGAAGTGGCCATGGATCTTTATATACATAGACATTGGCTAGTTACTGCCGATAGGGGATAATTGTTCCAATATACCCCCTCAATCGTATCCGAACTTTGGGTTTACGCGTTGACATAAATGGGTGACGTGGGGCTAGACATCATGGACCGAACTTTGGCTCGCACTTCTAAAGAGCCAGCTCTGATATCATGATAAAGTCTGATGTTCTATCCCAATCCAATTGGCAATGAGACGAGTGGCCCTAATCTTTATATAACGAGCTCAGGTGGCTAAATAATTCCTTTTATCCTTTTATCCCTTTATCCCTTTTATGCTTCCGTTGCCTACATCATTTGGTACTCAGAGCCTGACCTGAATTTTCTTAAATTAGTTGAGTATTTCTTTATCATTTTTTTTCCGTAAATGAAAATCTCAAAAGGAAAAAAATGGCTGATATTTCATGGCCTTTTTTCGAATCTTCAAGAACGAAGCTTTTTGTTGATTGGTCGGAACCCCCAATTTTTGATAATGTTACTGTGAGATATGTCAATCGATGACATATCATTCAATCGATGTGACCCAATTGACTTCAAATTTCTTGAAGATGAATGGATGTGGAATTTTGAAGCTGACAAGATTAATCATTCATATGAAAATCCGTTTTGGTTGGTGTATATGCCCAAGAAACATGCAAGTCTATTGGAGCATAACCTCATAGTTCTACTTCCACTCTTCTCTTAGTCTCTCAACTTCTAGTTGATGTAGTTTCAACCACAGATCGTCTTTTGACCCAATTGATTCTGTTCGAAGGGGGGAGAGAGAGAGACTTCATAATGAAATCGAGGAACTGGGCATAACCGGAACAGAAGGTACCACTCCCACTATAATATACAAACCTAATGCAATCTTCAAACATCAATGCTATATTTATACGGCTTGACATTAGTAATTAAGATTACTCTTGCTTCTAAAAAAGCAATGTATAACTTTCTAAAGCTTTTCACATTCGACATTCAAGAGTAATTAACTTATTTCCATTGCCAATGGACACACTAAGCCTACGTAGCCCCTTTCTTTCTCCATTCTTGGTAAAAATTTCTTAGATATTTTATCTGTTCTATATCTTCTTCATCTTACGTCATCAAAACTAAGACACACACTTGCGTGGCCTTTTACGCAACCAGTACTGAACCAAAATCTCACAATTATTTGACTAATCGGGATCTAATCAAAGATCCACAAATAAATTGAACGAGAATCCAAAAGAAATATTTACATTTATGAAGAGAACGTACACTTATCCGCGGAGCTCTCAAGACAAGATTACGTGCTAAAGAAACAATTATCATTATATTGTCTTACGGATGCGCTCATACCTCTTCATAAAATGACATATCAACTTGCCAAAGTTGCAACTTGCATATTAACCTAAAGATCAATTATGTTGTCGTGATTCAAGCTCCGTACATTGATACCTTCCATCACTAACATTCTGTTCTCTTTCTCTTTCTAAAAAATGTCTATCCCAATCATTCGAGACAGGCATGTTATTGCATGGTTGTTTGACAATGGTTTGTTTACCACTTTTCATTTATATAAATAGATGTTTTGGATTATTATTTATTGTTACATGTTTTGTTATAATAATCTTCGTCTCTAGTACTTATGAAGAACTAGTATAAGTTTAATTCGATGATCATATGATGATCATGTGTATGGTATACAATTAAACTTTTGGGTATGTGTTGAGGAACACATACCGGATTATGACCCACCTATGAGGTTTATGTCATGGTCAAAATGTCATAATTAAACCTCTAAATAGTTATATCATTAGAATCCTTAGACCTGAGATTATTACGATCTTCCATATAGTGGAGATCATGTTTGACATATTCAAACATTACTCTTAACCAATTAATTATGAAGGATATGATTGGCATGATTGAAGCTATGTAGGGAAGTGTAATAAGTCAAGATGGAATTTGTCCCTCTTCATGAGAGACGTCAAGCTTGGGCCCCTCGATGATAGTGTTGATGAAATGCATGGCCGTGCTCAAATGAATTGATATGATTATGTCATTTGTATTATCAAACTATTTGGAATCGAAAAAAGTATTGAGCATTGTTAGTTGACCATTGACCATGACTTACGCTCAATGACATCCTAGACAAAAGGATTGTGATATGTTCTATGAAGGCTAAGCGAACTTTGATAAAGTTGTATCATTTGGGTAATCATGATGGCCTTCTAGGGTCCGCTCATGATTTATGAGAAAAAAATGTGTTTGGACTCATTGCCAACTTGATATAATCCTATGGGGTCACACACAATGGAACAAATTGTTAAAAGGCAAAAAGGGAGAATTTTGGTCTGGCACGACCGTGCCAGATATAAAGCACGATCGTGCCAAATGGCACGGCCATGCCGATTGTAAAGCACGACCGTACCAATATTCACCAGCCGGGGATGGCAGGTGCGGATCGATTGGCACGACCGTGCCAGTTTTTAGGGCATGACCGTGCCAATGCTGTCTGGGCCGAAAATCTGCAGCTTAATTGAGGTGACGGGATTTAGGTTTCCTAGGTCCTTAAGAGTTAAGGACTATGACCTATATAACATATTTTCACCAGCCATTAAGTATATGAAATCTAGTTGTTTAGAGAAACAATTTTCTTGATCAAGATTGAGAATCAAAGATCAAGAATCATAATTTCATATAGCCTATTTTGGATCTAGCCGTCCGGATCAAGAAGGAGTTCTTGATATTCGTTCGCGTGTGGATATCCATAGAGGGTGATTGCTTAATCAACTTCTAGTTCGTGTTCCTGCGGATCAAGACTTGAAGAAAAACTTGGAGAAGATCAAATCTTGAAGAACGAAGTTTTTCAAGATCCGAAAATTTTTAAAGCTCCATCACGATTAGTATTCTAAATTCAACCTTGTATTAATTTAATCATCTTGAATGGATCTAGGATTTTGGGTTTATTCCGATGCACATGATTGTGCAACCCTACACGTTTGACATCTCTAATCCACATACGGGAGGCATCCTTTTCAAGTTATATAAAAAAATTATTGCTCCAAGAGTTTATTGTGTTTATTGACAAAGAGAGCATGTAATATGATTTTCCTTCCGTTGGCCCTGGACATAAGAACATGAAAATCTTTGAATCCTCGGCAAATTTGAAATTTGCTAACTTGCGTAACAATGTCCATCCAATCTGTCCAATGCAATGTAATAAACTCTTGGAGCAATAATTTTTTTACGTAACCTGAAAAATATTCCTCCGTGGGTGTGTTGTAGATGTCAAAGGATCTTCATACGAATGACAATTTTTTTCCGCTTCAAGATTCCACATCAATTGATCTTGAAATAATTTAAGGTCAACCGTGGTAACACCAATTGGATGAGATATTATAGATTGACACACTTCACAATAGCACTCATCAAAAATTGGTGGTTTCGACCAATCAATAAAAGGATCATTACATGAAGATTCGAAAAAGAGCCAAGAAGAATCAACCATTTTTTTGTTGGAATAAATAAAAATAAAAGATCGAAAACAATATACCTCAACCTAGAAAAGAATTCTCTAGTTTTGGCTCTGAATACCAAATGATGTAGGAAGCGAAAGGAATAAAAGGGATAAAACACTATTAATTCGTTGATTGTCGCAACAATACCCGAATAATAGTATCAAACACTGTTGAATCGCGCACGATTGCCATTGAATGATCTTCATTCTCGTTGAATCGCGCAAATTCCGATAATTGGCATCCAAAGGAATTTAATCAACTTTAAGGAAGAAAAAAAAACTCTCAAGTTATTCAATAAAAATCTCATAACTCATCTCATTTTGGAATTACATTTAGACCCAATTTATAGCACTCCTAAGACTTGTAAATCGTCAAATACTACTAAAAACAAACCTAATCTATATGGTAACCTAATATAGGTTTAAAATAACAAAATAAACCCTACAACTACTTCTAAACAATCCCCTACTAAATATTAAATCCGAAAATACATAAAAATAAGTATAATAATTAAAATAAACCTATTCCTATTCTTATCTCCATCATGTGGGATATTTTTTTCAACACAAACTAAGAACATTAAACAGGCACGGAGGGGAGTACTATATAGTGTGCGTGTAGTAATCGTGCACATCAAATACTTGTAGAGTTTTTTGCAAAACAAATATGTGTACTATCAGATTATTGCAACGTCCCACTTGTACTGTCAAAACTCCCATTGTCACTTGCATACTTTAGTTTATTAACAATTTAACTGAGTTTTTTAACTAGTGTTAAAAACTTAACGACTTTGTACACATATTTTCAAATATAGTCACTAAATTTTAATCTTTTGCAATGTCCTCATCCCTCTCACAAAATTGTTAAATTTTTAACATGAGTTGATCATGTGCTATTATGTGACTAACATTCTTTTAAATACTTTAATATAATTTTAAAAAAACAATTCTTTAATATTATCAATTTTAATTTAATAAATCTATTTTTTTTAAAAAAAATTGATACCAACTTTTAACCTTTCCTTTCAAGGAAAAAAACATTAAACTCCCTCCGTCCCAAAACAGTTTGCACTATTTGAAAAAATGCACAAGAATTAAGGAGGGAATATATATATATATATATAATATATATATATATATATATATATATATATATATTACTAATTTGAAAGTATTAGAAGATGATTAAAAATATTTTTATTAATTAACTCCTAATATAATTATAATCATATGTTCTTTTGCTTTCAATCTGTAGGGGAGGAAATGGCGGACCCGTAGGTGGGAACGGGGCCGAGTAGATTGGAGCAAAGATGGAGGTAGCGTGGGAGTTTGGGAAGAAGAAGAAGAATAATAAAAGAAGAAGAAAGTAAAGAGACAAATGCGAAGGTGGAGGCGGAGGCGGAGGGTGGTGACGGCGGAGGCGGAGGGTGTTGGCGGCGGTGATGGAGGGTGGTGACACTGGTGGCAGAGAGCGGTGGTGGAAGCAGGGGATGGAGGTGGTGGGTGTCTAGAGAGAGAAGATATCACTTCTCTCCAGATTTTTTTTTCTCAGACCAGAGGAAGAGTGGGTTTGATTTAAGGGTTAGGGTATGATTTTGGGTATTTTAGTAAAATGTGTTTGGATTGTTAAATCATCATGTTATTTAAGGGAACCATTAACTAGTTAATAGATATTAGCATTCCTCGCAAAAGAAAAAAAAATTAATGATCACAATTGAAAAATATTAGTTCAAGATCGTTAAATTTTTAACACCAAATAAAAAATTCGGTTAAATTGTTAATAAACAAAAGTACAAAGGAGAAATTGAGAGTTGTACAAGAGGGAATTTGCAATAATTTGATAATATGCATGTTTGTTTTGCAAAAAACTCAATACTTGTACATTGTTCATTTTAAGTATAGCTTAAGCACTAATAATAGTTTACAATATATTTTTATTACTTGTGGTTTGCCTATTCAGATGTGAAATGTGAAAGGTCCTGATTTACTTAAAGAATAGAAATGTTAAAGATGAACAGCTAACAGTTTGGGTGGTTAGCTGTTGAGAGATAGAGTAATTATGCAGCGGAGAATAAATAAAAGAATAAATGAAATAGATAAGGTGTAGTGTGTGTAAGTGTAGAGATAAGAGAAGAAAATACACAAGGAGTTTTTAAAGTGGTTCAGAGGGAAACACTTCTCTTACATCCACCCCCACTGTAGTCAACAGTGAGATCAATCCACTATAATATCCACTTACTTAATAAGCTTACAATGAATGATAAAGGCAAGTTCCTCGAACCCCCTCTTCTTAACTGTCACTACAGTTAAGGAAACCTTTTGACTAAGGCTATAAAATGAAAAGAAAAATTACAAGAGATTTAAATAAAAGGTTAAGCTTGGCTGATAGCTTAGGCTAGGTGTGGGTTGTAACTGGGTGCACAAGGGGCACTATATTTGCAGGGGATTATGCAAATATTTAGGTGTGCAAAGTAATGCAAAGAGAGTGAGGGTTTTCTTAGGATTAAGGGGAGAAGGGTTGTGGAAAGGTTTTCAAAAAGGTCACTAGGCAACATGCCAGTATACTTCTTTATATAGGGGATGGGTGTAGCCGTTGGGGAACAGAGGTACAAGACTAGCCGTTGAGGAGCATGTTGCAGAGACGTAAATGCCTTGTTCTTTGACTAGGTGTGAACAGGTTTACTGGAGTCTTTGTTTCTTCTCTGTTTTACAGGTTGTTAAAGAATGAGGACTGGAGTCTTTATAAATGCTTCCATATAGTTTATTCCAATCATTGGTTGTTGGAATAATCTTTTTTTCTCTTGAATGATGAGGTGGAAGATAGCTGCTGGTTCACAGGTATCACTTAGCTGTTTGAGTCTGAAGTAGAAGCAGATTGATGATGTAGACTTTGATCAAGCTTTGCTTTGGTATTCTTCAGTGATCTGACAAAGTGGGGACATCTTTGGAGATAGCTGTTGAGAACTTAAGTGGATAGCTGTTAAAGCAGGGGATGAGCAGAGGACTTAGCTGTTGGTTTGAATTTGGCTTAACCACTTAGTTGTTGATTTGTAACTGGCGGGTTTCCTGTGTGATTAGGTCTTTGTATGCTTGTTATAATCAGAATGGTTTAATTATTTATTTACCAAAACATATTTACTATGATTAACTTGTGTTTAAACATAGTGAGGTACTAACAATTTCCCCCTTTTGGTAAATGAATAATGTTTGAATTTGTTCCTGTAAAACAAATATGCTAAATGATAGAAATACCAATGAAGATTTAGTCTTCTTGATTAAATCTTTTGCATACAATCAAAGTTAATACGCACAAAAGTAGGAAGTTACATACAAGATAAAGTTTGAACAGCTTACAAAATATAGACCAGGCCTAAGAACATCTATACAATCTAGAGATTCTTAATCCTTTCTACTTCATCCTTTTCCTGAAGGAGAGCATTTCTCCTTGCTTGGAGGTGCCTGTTGTATAACCAATCATTAATCCACGCAAGACTCATCAAGTACTTGTATTGGAATTTTTGATCTTGTCTATTGCAGAGTTGGTTCTTGGTGAGAACATGCTGATTGGGTAGTAGTCTGCTTCCAATCCAGGTGTGTAGCTGTTGTGGGGTCATTGATTCCTCATTGAGTGCAACCCTGATGGTGAGTCTTTGTAAAGAGAAGCAGGTATTTTCTTGGAGGGTTTAGAGAGAGATTTAGGGGCTTGGAAATAAGATAGAAGCGACTGTTGAGATGGTTTAGGAGGGATTGGATAGCTGCTGGGAGGGGTCTGTTGAAAGATAGAGGCAGAAGGCTGTTCAGGGGATGGATGAATAGGATTTTCACCTCGATAAATAATGAATTCAAAGATATCATCCAATTTTTTTAGAAGAGCATTTTTGAGTTGTCTAATGAGAGAGGCAGAAAATTGGTTGAAGTCAGTAAAGGTGAGATGATAAGGAGGAGTATATTTGAAAGGGTCAAAGAGGAGAGGTAGGTTGGAAAGCTGAGATCTTGAGTTCTTGTGGAATGCAGGGAGAGAAGGAGGTAAGAGTTGTGGATAAACAGAGAAGATGGGAAAGAGATTCTTGACAATTATTCCCATAATGCAACTCTTTTTAGATAAGAGGGAATAATACACGAATTGTGCATATTGAATGCAAAGAGCAAAAACTAGAGGAGAAGGGGAATAAATGCATTCCTGAAGATTGTTGGAGATGAGATGGGAAAAGAGAAGTTCCCATTCAGGAAGATTAGAAAGATTGACAGGGTTAGGGAGTTTAGGGGTAGAGTGAAGAAAACAGTATTGAAGGGTGATTCTAAATTGTTTCCATTCTTCATAGATATGAAAGAGTTGTCCACCAATGTTTCTTGCATGGACACTCATGTGGGTTTTGGTCATTGCCCATGGATGGGAGAGATTGTTGGGATTGATAAAGGATGGAAGGGAAGAGATGGATTGGAATTTCTTGTAGGAAGAAATGACAGCGGGAATGGAAAAATCAATATCACAATCCAGAGTCCAGAAGCTGGTGGAGGGCATTGATGAGTCAATGTCAATATGGGATTGAGGGATAACTGTTGAGGAAGTGGTGACTGGGGGAAGAGGAGAGGTAGATGAGGATGAAGGAGGAACAGAGGAGCCACCTTCACCTTTAGATCTTTTGGAGTCCATAATTTTATGAAGTCAAAAGATTTAAGAGCTTCAGAGATGGAAAACTGGGAGGAAAGATATTCAAAAAGAAGAGTAGAGGATTCCTCAGACAGACTGGATAAGGTCTTATCTTTGATTAGGTCAAGAAGTTTGGGATTTAAAACAGGTAGAGAGGGGCTTTGAGATGATGGAATTGCGACAGGGATGATAGGATGAGAGGGGTGTCTGGTCTAGATGAGTTCCCCCTTAATTGTTGGGTAGGAGAGGTAGGTGAATGAAGATGAAGCATGCCTTGAATGACAGAGACATGTTCAGAACTAGAGGTTTGTTTGGTAGAGGCAGGGGATGAGGTTCTTTGTCTTTTGGATGAGGGAGAGGATGGCCTAGCAGATCTTCTCTTTATAAAAAATGGACCAATAGAGTCAGAGGAGGATGTTACCTTAGCTGTTGGACTTGAATCTTTTGCTGGTTGCTCAGCTTTAGACTTAGGATGATACTTGGTCATTTCTCCATGTTTTGCCTTTCTTGTAGCATCCAGAAGCTGTTTAAGAGTAGGCTGGTTCACTATATCTTCTTCAACAAGATCAATCACCTCTTTAGGTTGCTTGGTTTTTTGGACTTCAGACTCTCCTTCACTCAAACTGGCTTCATTATCAACAAATATCTTAGCAGCGTCACTTCCTGCTGGTCTAATAATTTCCCAACTGGCAGTTGTGCATTCATGGCTGTCAAAAGGAGGAGTGGAGGATTTTGGTCCAGGAATTTCTGATTCACTGGATGAGGAGGATGGAGACTTAGCAGGTTTCCTTTTTCCTTTGCCTTTTACAGCAGCTTTCTTCAGTCTTGGCTTCTTAGCTGCTGAGCATGGTTGAACCGGGGAAGTAGTGGAGCCTTTAGCTATTGAAGAACTACGTCTTGCTCTTGATTTTGTGACCCTAATAGAAGATTGTTCAGGAACAAGGGGAGTTGATTGACTGGCTGAGGGCGAGATAGCTGTTGATGTGTCAAACTTCCTTTTTAATCTGAGTTACTTTCCAGGTGATGGTTGAGCTATTGGAGTTCCTTCAGAGTCATATTCTGACTTGGTCTTTGTCTTTCTTGAGGTTTGAGCCCTAGATGGCTGTTGGAAGCTCTTGGCTGTTCCCTCTTTTGTGCCTTTGAGAGGGACAATTTTCTTGTCAAACTTCTTGGAAGTGCTAGGGTCAGTCATGGCAATCCATTTTGCCTCTAGAAGAGCTACTGGATGGGCTACAAGATTTTTGACAAGAATCCCACTCATGAACCTAAATAGGTTTGGTTTGGTGGATCTTACAGAAGGCTTGATGGTTGATGGAGAGTTGAGCAAGTTGAAATTTTCCAGCATTACTCTGCACCAATTGTTATTTCCTCTAATTAGCCCAAGAGCTACCTTCCATTCTGCAGAGCTTAGTTAATCCAACGAGGATTGTTTTCCAAACATTCCTTTGATGACCACATCACTTAAAGCTGAGTTTTTAATGGACAAGTTCTTTTTCAATATAGATTTGTTCCGCACAGAGTCATAGTTGATGTTGGCTTGACCTGTGAATTCTTCATATAGTCCCTTGAAGGATGAATCCAAGTCTTTGCTCCAGACATTGGAAAGAAGGTTGGAGTTATTAGACATCTTATAGGTGGTATGAACATCTTCAGGTTTGATGAGCATAACAACATTTTGAAATAAACATCGAATAGTTCCATCTTCTCTTCTAGATCCATGTTGATAGATTTCCAAACATGCGTTCTCAAGAATTTTATTTTTGGTTGTGAGCATGGTGATTAAGCCATTGTTTTCTAGGATTCCTTTGACATAGGTTCCAATTTCATCTTCAAAGAACTCGTTCTCAATATAGTATCCATGAGATTCATCGGAGAGAGCCATCGAATTTGAGAAGAGAGCAGAGGTTAGGTTTTGAGAAAGAGACAGAGTATGCCGAAGGGATAGAAAGGGAAAAGACGAAGGAAAACAAATTATTGGGGAAAAGAATAGATCGAGGATAGGATAGTAGGCTTCAACGGTTAATTTTGAAAGAGGGATGAGGAGTAATGGGATGTGAAAGTAACCGTTGTAAGTTTTATCGGCAAACCCTAATATTGAAAATAGAGAGAGAGAGAGAGAGAGAGAGATTTGAATAAAAGAGATTGATCGAATTTCAAAGCAGGGGGTAAAAAGAAAAATAGGAAACAAAGTTTAATGAAGGTCAGACCAAGCGACAGATATCCTTCTTATTTGAACAGTAAAATGGATGAAAGGAGATATTAGCACATTTATTTCCATAAAAGCCGGGCGGCTAATTTAAGACAGGCATGGAGAGAAGATAACCTTACACCCTTATGAATTAGATTTAATCAATCTTTAAAGCTGGATTTGATTTGTCAACATCTAAGTCTAGGAGTAGACACAAATATTTAACATTAAATGGTCTTGCTATAAGAGGCAGATGAACAAGGTAGATTTAAGAATCATCTTTACTGAGTTTAAAAAAGCTATGGATAGAACTCAGTCAAAATATGGTCCTAGAAGAATATCTCAAGCAGCCAAGAAGTTGGTTTTTACTTTCCCAACTGATGAAGAGACAGAGAGGGAGATATTTGAACGGGAGTTTTGGTCATACAGAGTGCAAAGTGACCATATTGTCTTAGAAGAGGTTGAACAGCTTTCTATTGATCATCTTTTAAAGGAGAAGGAGATCAAGGAGAGAGAGAAGGAAGAAGAAATGGGAGAATGAAAAAGCTGTGGTGTTTGAAGCTGAAAGGGAGAGAGTTCTTATGAAGAAGGAGGGCTTCAAGATTCATGAAGCTGACAAGACAAGAAGGGAGAGAGAAGATTCTCAAAATGTGAGACAATTCACATTGAGAGAGCTAATGTTTCAGGAGAATCACTTAGCTGCTCAGGCTAAGGAAGTTAAAGCTGCTTGAGAATAATCCTTCATAAACTCCCGTGACAAGGGATTTCTTGTCAATCAGTATGACAGTACTGGAAGGAGGAGGGGACAACTTTCAAGGGGTCTCTCAAATTCCTTTGAAATCACATTTTCAACTTTTTAAACTATACATTGGTCCTAACAATGAAGGATGTATCATCATAGAATTGGTTCAATGTTGAGATAGACAGATAGCTGTTGAAAAGTAGTTTAAACAGCTATCTTCCTTTAAAGAACTAATTCCATCTTATATTGAATGAGATATGATTTAGTAAGACATGAGCCTGTTATATCCATTCTCCAAGTGTTAAATGTTTGTACAAGATAAAAATAAATTATGGTACCCTTTATTCTTTTGGGTCCAAAGGTTTAGACATTCTTTGGTACCCTAGCCTTGCCAGCTGATCTTTTCTTAAAGAACTGGTTAAGTGTGTTATAGTAGGACATGATTTGCATCATGTAGGGTGTCAATGTGAAGGGTTGAGGGGAGTTATATAGGTTTCCAGTATTGTATGAGCTTTGATTTCTGTAGTTTGGTTGATGAAAGTGAGATTGTTGTCTGGGATTTTGTGAGTGGTAAGATGATCTAGGGAAGGAGTTTTGTGACTGATGGCTTTTCCCATTGGAATATTTCCAGTTTTGTCTAGGTTGCCTAGAGTGCCTCTGCTGTCTAGCATATCTTGGCTGTCCAGTTTGCCTTGGCTGTTCAGCTTTCCTGGACTGTTGAGGCCTTCTTGGCTTTTTAGACTTTTGTTCCTGCCTCATTTTCTGGCTTTTGTTGTTGTCAGAACTAGTAGAGGATGGAGATTTGGAACATGTTGGAGTCTCCACACTTGACTCATTCTTTTTGGTACTTTTACTTCTCATCTTGTACATATCATCCTTTGTTTAAACAGGATATGATGGTTTCTTTGTTGAGATAGTATTGAGGCTAGCTAAGACCATAGTCTCAATATCCCTATTACCAGTTGGAGGAGTATAAGTTTTGAAAGTGGGATTTTTATATCCAAGGCCAGACTTATCCTCAGGATTCCTTTGTTTAAACTGACACAAGGATAGAGCCTTGCTTGATTTGTTCCAAGAAGCAATTTTGCCTTTTAAGACATCATTTTCTTCTTTCAAGATACTCAATGCTTGTTCAGTATCCTTTTGGTATTTTGAACAGTCAGCCTTAGCTGTTAAGCTTTGAATGTTATTTTCAAGTTTCTGACATTTTTCTTCTAGATCCTTTTTGGTGGTTTCAAGGATGAGGTTTGAGGAACTAAGTTTATCAATGGTTTTGGATTGTTCAAGATTTTCAGTAATAAGGTCAGCAAAGCTAGAGTCTTGTTTCTTCTTTTGGATTAAAAGGGTGCAAACCAAGTTTTTAAAACCATCAATATTAAGGGAGTTAAAGTTATGTACCTCCTTTAGCTGTTCAGTAGCAGCTAATGCTTCTAGATCTTCTTCAGTGTCTGATTTTTCATCTTCTTGAGCAACCAAACATAGAAGAGCTTCTTCTTCATCATTGTCAGAATCAGATGAGTAGAATTCTTCATCACTAAACCTGGATGAGTCAGCAAGCATGACTTGTTCCTTATTTTTGTTATTCTTGGTTTTGACACAATCGTAGCAATTGCATCTAGAACTATGAATAATTTCTTTGGAATATGTTATCCTTTTTGAGTTGTTTCTAGGTTTCTGGGGTTCAGTACATTCAGCGGCAAAATGGTCTGGCTTTCCACAGTTAAAGCATTCTACATTCCTTTTTGCAATTTCTTGTGCAGGATTAGAAGATGAGGGAGTGTATCTTATGTCAAATGCTTTCTTTTGATGTCTCATGGCATTTCTGACTGCCATGGTTATCAAGCTAGAAATGTCATCTTGAGAAATGGATTTTGATTCTTATTTGGGGTTTATGTTCAATTTTTGTAGGGCATTGTTTACGAGGGTATCAATGTCTTGTTGAGTGATTACTTTCTGGGTTTGTTCTTGAGCAACCATTGCAAGGGTTTGGGATATGGTGGGGGCTGATTGGACTTTGACCTTTCCTTCAAGCTCATAAGCTTCAAGTTTACCAAAGTACTGCTCAATGGTCATAGTACTCCATTCAGCTCCTTCTCTGATAGGAAGGGCTACTTTCTCATATTCTTGAGGAAGATTGGAGTATATTTTCAGGCATAGGTCAGATTTCTCAAGAGATTTGCCATGGTCTGAAATGGCTCTAACAAGGTCTTGAAACCTTGGTCTTGCAGCACTGACCTTTTCTCCAGGATAGAATTGAAGTTGTCTAACTGTCTTAATAAGTTGTATAGATTCTGGGTTCTAACACTGGTGTGTTTAGTGAACTTTGTGTTAATTAATTCCCATGCTGCTTTAGCACTTGGTACTTTAGCTATTTCTTGAGCTAGGGAGTCATTCACACTTTTTTTGTAGAATATTTTTTACTTTTAAGTTTGCAGTCATAAGTTGTCTTTATGCATCAGTCCAATTTTCAGGAGATTTGAGTTTGCTACCCCCTTCATTGACTTCAGCTTGAGTGAGAGGTTCAACTTCATTCTCTAAGACATACCAGTTCCATATGTTATTAGCATCTAGATATGTTTTGATTTTTGAGGAATAAATCTCAAAAGATCCACAGTCATCAATGTGTGGAATGTCTTTCTCATTGTTTCTTCTGGGTTGAGGCATGATGGGTTGAGAAGATCTTTCACAAGTTGTTAGACTCTTTATGGTGAATCCAAGCTCTGGTACCAATTGAAAGGTCCTGTTTTACTTAAAGAATAGAAATGTTAAAGATGAACAGCTAACAGTTTGGGTGGATAGCTGTTGAGAGATAGAGTAATTATGCAGCGGAGAATAAATAAAAGAATAAATGAAATAGACAAGGTGTAGTGTGTGTAAGTGTAGAGATAAGAGAAGAAAATACACAAGGAGTTTTTAAAGTGGTTCAGAGGCAAACACTTCTCTTACATCCACCCCCACTGTAGTCAACAGTGAGATCAATCCACTATAATATCTACTTACTTAATAAGCTTACAATGAATGATAAAAGCAAGTTCCTCGAACCCCCTCTTCTTAACTCTCACTACAGTTAAGGAAGCCTTTTGACTAAGGCTATAAAAGGAAAAGAAAAATTACAAGAGATTTAAATAAAAGGTTAAGCTTGGCTGATAGCTTAGTGATAGGTGTTGGTTTTTTAACTGGGTTTTAATATTTGCATGCTATGGCCATGTAACCCTTCTGTTGTCATTCAATAAGGGATATCGTTCATTTTGTTAAATTTTTAACATGAGTTGATCATGTGCTATTATGTGACTAACATTCTTTTAAATACTTTAATATTATTCTAAAAAACAATTCTTTAATATTATCAATTTTAATTTAATAAATCTATTTTTTTTAAAAAAAAATTGATACCAACTTTTTAACCTTTCCTTTCAAGGAAAAAAAATTAAACTCCCTCCGTCCCAAAAAAGTTTGCACTATTTGAAAAAATGCACAAGAATTAAGGAGGGAAATATATATATATATACATATATATATATATATATATATATATATTTAAGATATATTAATAATTTGAAAGTATTAGAAGATGATTAAAAATATTTTTATTAATTAACTCCTAATATAATTATAATCATATGTTCTTTTGCTTTCAAAAAAAAATAATAAAAAAAAATCCTAATATTAATTCAACTCACATGAATAAACCCAAAATAAAGATCTTACCACCCAAATAAGCACAAAACACCGAAAAAGAGAGAGAGGAAGGACGGAGTGAGACAATCTGTAGGGGAGGAAATGGCGGAGGCGTAGGTGGTGAACGGGGCCCGAGCAGATTGGAGCAAAGATGGAGGTATCGTGGGAGTTTGGGAAGAAAGAAGAAGAATAAAAGAAGAAGAAAGTAAAGAGACAAAGGCGAAGGTGGAGGCGGAGGCAGAGGGTGGTGACGGTGGAGGCGGAGGGTGTTGGTGGCGGTGACGGAGGGTGGTGACACTGGTGGCAGAGAGCGGTGGTGGAAGCAGGGGATGGAGGTGGTGGGTGTCTAGAGAGAGAAGGTATCACTTCTCTCCAGATTTTTTTTCTCCGACCAGAGGAAGAGTGGGTTTGATTTAAGGGTTAGGGTGTGATTTTTGGTATTTTAGTAAAATGTGTTTGGATTGTTAAATCATCATGTTATTAAGAGAACCATTAACTAGTTTAGATATTAGCATTCCTCGCAAAAGAAAAAAATTTAATGATCACAATTGAAAAATATTAGTTTCAAGATCGTTAAATTTTTAACACCAAATAAAAAACTCGGTTAAATTGTTAATAAACAAAAGTACTAAGGAGAAATTGAGAGTTGTACAAGTGGGAGTTGCAATAATTTGATAATATGCATGTTTGTTTTGCAAAAAACTCAATACTTGTACATTGTTCATTTTAAGTATAGCTTAAGCACTAATAATAGTTTAAAATCTATATATATATATATTATATTAAAGTTAGCCAAAAGAGCTATGGTATTGACATGTTGGATAAACAATGGAGAAAGCTTGCATTTGGAGAAGCCACATCAACAACATACTAATAAATAAGTGACTTTTCATTTTTCTTTAATTAGCTAATAATAATAGTTACTAAAAAGGGTAACTATAATAGTTAACTATTATAGTAACTATTACTATTATTAGTAATAGTTAACTATAATAGTTAACCATTATAGTTAACTATTACTCTTATTAGTAATAGTTACTATTATAGTTAACTATATTAGTTAACTATTACTATTAATAGTATTAGTTTAACAATATTAGTTACAATACAAGTTAAATATTACTATTAATAGTATTAGTTAACTATAATAGTTACTATTATAGTTAACTATATTAGTTAAATATTACTATTAATAGTATTAGTTACTACTATATTAGTTAACTATTACTATTAATAGTATTAGTTAACTATAATAGTTACTATATAGCTAATTATTACTATTAATAGTATTAGTTAACCATAATAGTTACTTTATAAGTTATTTTTTACTATTAATAATACTGGTTAACTATAATAGGCTACATACATTAACTATTACTATTATTAGTATTAGTTGATTATAATAGTTATTATATAAGTTAGATTATTAATTTTTAATATTAATTAATCATAATAGTTACCTATATCAATTAACTATTACTATTGATAATATTATTTTATTATAATAATTATATTAATAATTATTATTATATAGACTAATCATTGCTATTAATATATATATTAACTATTACTATCAATGGTATTAATTAATTATAATATTTATTATAATAATAGTAATCATATAGATTAATTTTTATTATTAATAGTATTAGTTAAAATAATGATTACTATATTAGTTAACTATAGTTAAAAGACATAGTATTGGTTTCCGTGCAGAGCACGGGTTACCCGCTAGTATATTTTTACCCGCTAGTATATTTTTATTACTTGTGGTTTGCCTATTCAGATGTGAAATGTAAGAAATTAATTTTGGGAATGGGGGTGATTTATAGAAGGCCTATGAAAAAAATAAGTCACTAGAATCATTAAGTGTACTCCCTCCGTCCCACCTGAATTAAGATTTTTGGGTTGGACACGGGGATTAAGGAAAAAGTTGTTAGTGCAGTAGGTGTTGTGAGTATGAAAAGTGAAGTATGAGAGAGAAAGTGGGTTGAGAATAATGAGTTGAAATTTGTTGTGAGTGTGAATGTGTGTCACATCAAATAAAACATTTCCATTTTTGGTTTATCCTAATTCGAATGGGACACCGAAAATAGAAATTTGTCCCAATTCGAGTGAGACGGAGGGAGTATATTTTAAAACATGACAAAAATAGGTCAGGGATATAGTGGATGGGTGAAAATAAAGATGAAAGCCAAGTTCAAGGACCACATATAGATAGAAAGTTTATGGCAAGGAAAAATTTGTATATTTTAACAAGTTTAGGGGCCAAAATATTATTCAATCCACCCTAGATCTCATCCCTATAAATAATCGTTAACACAACCCTAATATCCCAATCCCACATTTCCCTAAATCTTCCAGCGGCGCTTTCAACTTCCTCTCACTTCTACTGTTGATTTGATAGATTTGTCTGCCCTTTCAAGGTCAGAAGCTCTAACGATCTAGAGGAAATTTATTCATTTTGTATGGTTTGGCTTCCTTTCATCAGTAATTGTGTATCCTAAATTGATTTATGTTTACTGGGTGGACTAATTTATTTTCTCTTTGATCAATAGGGTTGCTGATGAAATCAAAATGGCTCCTGTGACTTCGAATTCCCCTGGAAATTACATTCCACCAGATAAGGTAATTTCGAGTTCACCTGAAATTGAATTTATAGGTGAATTGGATATACTCGCTCTGTCTCGAATGATGGTCCGATTTCTTTTTTCCCCAGAAATTTAGTCAATTTTTCAAAATGAAGGCTTCAAAAGCACCAAATTTTCAAAATTTATAATGTAACTTAAAATTATTGAAATGTTAGTTACAAGGACTATTATTTTGAGTCAGAATGATTTTTTGATAGACAAGTTTATATTTATTATTTTCTGACTTCCATTTTTTTAAACAAAACAAATTACTCCAGTATAACTTTTTTTCTTGTCTACAATTTTTTTTTTTTTTTGTCTACAAAGTTGTAATCTTCATTGATAGTAAAGTACTAAATAAACTCATTGTCAATTATTGTTTCGTAGTTTGTGAATAAAATCTTTTTTATCCTGATGGTGTAATATCTGTCTAATCAGTATTTTGATTTTTGCTGTAAAAAGTTGTTTTTAAAAGCATGACATGAAGATTGGATTTTCTGAGACTAATACCATGTTAAGATTATTTCCTAAACTTGAAACGAAGGTTAAGGGATTTCTATTTTTAATATTTGCATGCTATGGCCATGTAACCCTTCTGTTGGTCATTCAATAAGGGATATCGTTCATTTTGTGACCAAATTTTCTTAAAAATGATCATTCATTTTGGGACAGAGTGAGAATTTCATTATGTGGTATGATATTTGTTTTAAGCAGCATGGCCGTTATTTTCTACCAAAAATAAATAAATTAAATGTTAGAATAACCATCCGCTTTCCTAAATTGACCTTACTTGCCCTTATTTCTGACATGTATGTTTCTCTCAGTTATTTCTTACTTCTTGTTACCAGATTCTTGTTAATTGCAATGCAAGCGGTGGTGGTTATTCTCATCGCACACGATCATTGTTCGAGGTATATCGTTCTAAACGAAAGATCCTACGTCCAGATTTCTTCCAACTACTCGAGGATAAAGTAAGTACATTTATCGCGTGCCCTGATATAAAGACACCAAAACATTGTCCCTAGAACCTAATATAATTGATATGTTTCATACAAAATGTTATGGTGAGATCGGTGGACTAATAACTTTTCATGTAGTGAATTGCATTCCCATTAACATGCACAGTTGAGATTTTGCTCATGTTTTTTCATTCTCAATTTTATTGATATATCCTCCACTATTTAAGACCCATTTCGAACTACTTGAGGATAAAGTAAGTACAATTATCGCGTGCCCTGATATAATTGATATATTTCATACAATATGTTATGGTTAGATCGGTTGGACTAATAACTTTTCATGTAGTGAATTGCATTCCCATTAACATGCACAGTTGAGATTTTGCTCATGTTTTTTCATTCTCAATTTTATTGGGGCAACGCTAGGGGCACAAAATAGGTGGCGATATTTTATTGGTTACATTGAGTGTGGACCCGACACACTCTATTTAAAAACACCAACAAAATTTTGACACATTTATTTTGTAAGCCACATTTTGTGGCACTTTTTTGTGACTTTATATTTACACATTTTATTGATATATCCTCCACTATTTAAGACCCATTTTCGAAGAATACTGAAAATTAGTGTACTTCAATTTATTTTTAACCATTATCATTGCTCTCAACAGAATAAACAGTGGAATTCATTAATGTGTTATTTCTGTAATCTTTATCCTAACATATCCCTTGTTCAAATACATTCTTAGTTTCTCCTCCGCACTACTTTTAACATATTTCTGTTCCTAAGTAATGGAAACTTTTCAAATATCGAGTTGCTTTAAACAAAGGGTGCTACCTGATGATGGCTTAGTTTCAGTTTGACTTTTGTAACTAAATGTCATTCAATGGAAATCACGTCTCATATGAATTTCTCCAGCCCGTAAATTAAATAAGTTGAGTCGGGTGGGTAATTAATAGGTCGGATTGGGCGGGTTGACGGGTAATGAGTAAGTTTTGCAGGCCTATGGCAGGTTGATGTTGTTAAAGGTGTATTGGTTATTGGTGGTTTCGTGGTTGACTGAGGTTGGTGGTGGTGGTGGTGGTTTGGGGTTGGTGGTGGAGGTCCAGCGGTTGTAGTTGTGGGAGGTTGCATGGAAAACAATAGTGTAACTAGGGTTATATGGATTTGGCCTAACGAAATTAAGTTATGACACTAACGTAGTGTAAATACTCGATAAATGTCCCTTAAAAAGTCAAGATGACTTTGAGTCCGTCAAAAAAAAAAACACAATATCATTATTTCAATCAATATGCAACAAATTTTAAAAGACGGGAATCTGAGTGGCACAATTATACTTTTTGGAACCATATTGCAAAACCGACGAAAAGTCAAATAACTAAATTGCAAGATCACATATATGATACTTCCTCCGTCCCAGAGTATATGTCCACCCTCCAATTTGCACGGAGATTAAGAAAAGGTAGAAGTGATTTAAGAGTGTTGTGAGTATAAAAGTAAAGTAGGAGAGATAATTAGTGGGAAGAAATAGTAAGTTGATTGGTGTTGTGAGTATAAAAGTAAGTAGGAGAGAATGAGTTGAAGGAAAAGAAATGATTTTTTTACCATTTTAGGAAGTGTACATATACTCTGGGACACACTAAAAAGGAAAAGTGAACATATACTCTGAGACGGAGGTAGTAGTATATTACTAGTTTCCTTCTTACAACCTTATTCTATTTTAAATTCCAGGACTTGACAACACAAGCTTTTAAAACTCCTTTCGTCCACCTTGGAGTTCTCAAACTATTTGGATTTGCTTTCGTGGTCAAGGATGTTTTATCACTTCTCCCTCTGATTGATAACTGTCCCAACTTGAAGAACGTTTCAATTGATGTGAGTAATAAAACATTCTAATTATTACTCCCTTTATTCCAAACTGTCTACGTAGCTGTTTCAGATTAAAAAGAAGTTGACATTGTGTTCCATATAGGCGTTTTACATAGGTGATGCTAATAGCGTGCAAGTTCAAAGATTCAACAAAGATTTGGTGATGATAGAGATTGATATTGTGAATCTAGCTGGGAGTGTGGTTGAAATGGAGTTCATTAAGTTTATACTCAGGAATTTGAAGTTGATAGTTGATAGTTGTATACTTGACCAAGGGGAAACAGTAGATTTCCCAGCATTCCGGGGCCCAACCATCTACATATGTTTCATGTATAATGTATTATTGTATCATTGTATGATTCAAATTTCTTTTAAGATGTATTGATTCAATCATAATTCCTTTTATTTCAAGTTTCATGTAACTTCGTTCATTCACCATCCTAACCAAAGAGCTCTAGCTCAAGTTCGAATCCTGTTAGGGAGATTTGTGTTAGCCTATCTATATGCCGATTTGTACCTTTATGACATTATGAATTCACATTAAAAAAAAAAAAAAAAAAAAAAAATATTCACCCTGCACCCTTGTAGAAATTTTCAAGTTATTGAAAGAATCCCTGTTATTAAATCTAATTCCTTTTGTTCAAGTTGCATGTATTGTTGGAATCATGTCCTTTGAAGATGTAATGCTGGAATCATAATTCCTTTTATTTCATGTTTCAAGTAACGTGGGTTTCTTAATTCTAATATATATACATGTTGTGGACATTTATACCTGTTATTTGCCAATAAAAACACAATATTTTATATTCTACCTTAGGGTTTCTGGGTTCAAATCAATCTTACCAATAAATCTGATGGAGAAAAATCCTCAGTGATAATTAAAACCTAGTAAGTGTACTAGTTACCGGTGTAGTAGTATGCACAAGCAAGGGTCGAATCCACAGAGACTTGAATGATTAACAAGAATGTGAATTAAAACTAGAAAAATAAATAAATGGGGTTTGATTTGATTATTTATAACTACTAAAACTATAATTAAAATTAATCTAAGAAAATAAATAAAATCAAGACTAATGAATAGATTCACAAATTGGGTTCACAAATACTTTCACTCTATGCTATACTCATAATAACAAGATCAATCTCATTCTTGGGTTAGTTCACAAGAGTAAGAATTGGGACGGTGAGATGGCCGGGTTGCAATACTAATACTCTCTTTATGTTCTACTTTCCGCAAGGTCCGTTTTACATGCAAAGAATTCATGAAGTACTTAAGAATATTTGAACCTAGATCTTTTCGACTTTCGCAAGGTCCTCAATTGGATCTAATCACCACAATATTGGTCAATGTATAAATCTCCAAGCAAGTGCAAGAATTTATACCCAAGTAGTTAAAGAGCCAAATTATCTTAACATAAAGGTGAAACTCTAAAACAGAATTAAGATTATTATGATGAACAAGAAATAGATTGAATGGAAGAATTAAATCTATAGCATAGAGATTTAGTTTTTGCTACTACCAATCCATGAATCTAAGAACTTAGCTACTCATAAAATCAAGAACAAGAAATAAATTAAAGAACATCAAAACCTGAATTAAATCGATGAATCCTTGTTTACTACCAGTTTTTCATACTCTGCTCAGAACCACGATTTCATGCTCTTAAAACTCTATCTTAAAATAGTTTAAGGGCTTGGGTCAAAACATCAAAGTTGCTCCTTATGTGTTGAAAGTTCATGCTCGTCAAGGTTAATGAACTTGGTTTTTGGACAAAGATCAAAACATTAACTTTATTCTCATCAAACTCAGGAAAATGTAAATATTTTTGAAACATTTGGACCTTCGGAAGTTCTCTTTTTACTCATTTGTTTCAACCTTCAATCTTCAGAATTTGCACTTCCAGTTTCTGACATCGAAATGTCAGAGACCTTTTGAGCTACTTAAACTCATCTTCTGAACTCAAAAGTTTGGTAACTTCATGATTTTAATGTTATTTTCAACTTTCAATCTTGTTGTTTCCTCATATTTACGAGCAAAAAAGGGTAAAATTGGTGACCAATGTGCAATGTTTCCTGTGTATCTTTCCTGGGCAGTTTCTTGCAAATGACTTTCTTGCTCATGTTTGGGGTCTAAAATTAATCCCAAAAATCCGTAAAAACTCTCCAATGATCTCTAACATTCTGGGAGAAATTCCCAATTTTTAGTTTTGGATTTGGATTATTTCAGGATAGGTACACGGTCCGGGATGGACGATGACGCCAAAATCAACAAACGCCCCCCGCCTCGAGGATATTTATTTGATTATGGGATTTGTCTCCAATTTTTGTATATATGTATATTCCGACTGTACATAGTCCCCTTCCCCATGAATGTTTTCTTTCTTGACATGTTCAAAATCATTTTCCAAAACCAATCGGGAATCCACCCAAACCGATTCCCAGTTGCGAATTAAAGTGAACATGCCTAGATTAGGAGATTCCCTTGTACATATACATATACATAAGTTAGGACATAAAACATATTTTTTTAAAGGCAAAATAAAATATAGCGTAGGTGGAAGCATGCTAGAGACCGAAAGGGCGAGTGGAGTGCTTAAACATTCTCTTCTCGTAACTTAGCCCCCGAACCCACTTCTCTTTCCAAACAAAAGGTTTTATCTCTATTTTTCTTAAAATAAAATGAGGTGGCGACTCTATTTTTCAAAACTTGAGTAGGGTAACCATTATGAGAACACGAGCGTGGATTACGGTTCGAGCGAGGGCTCTCAGCGCGGCGACTCTGCTGGGGACATTTTCAAAGTGGGATAGACTCGATTTGTGTGCTTTCGCCATTATTTGCCTTTGCCTTGCATGTATATGTATGTCCTAACTTTGTTTTTGCAGGTTTTCTTTATATGTGTAAATAATAAAAAGAAAAATAAAAAAACAATTTTTTTTTCCTTTCTTTCTTTTTTCTCAAAAAAAAAAAAACAACTTTAGAGACTGCACACACATTCACGTTTTTGAACTTTCGACTTAGCAACCGTACAAACCTTAGAAAATGTAGTCCGGCGAGTGAAGGGGGGTCACCGATTCCCCGATAAGGCCTCCGGTTGACATTTCCGCCCAAAGCACGGCTACTAGTCGTCGCTGCGGGTGTAAGCCACATGCAAGCCAGCCATCAAAAGCCTCGATGTCCGTATTTTCTAAATGGAACGATTGGGTTGACCCAAAATTTTCAAGACCTTCACACAGACCATAACCCGAATGGTGGATCCCAGAAAAAGTATAGTCCCTTCGCTAGGGGCTTCGGACCGACATTAGTACAGGTGAAAAACGTTGGTCCCATACTTTGGAGACGGTATCCACCATTCCAGGATTGAATCATTGAACGAGTCAAAACAAAGCGAGGTGCTTGTCCGGCTTTCTAGGTTTTTGTGCGTTGCTTGCGCTTCAACCTTTCTCGAAAATGATTTTGTTTCAAAGTTGTATACTTTTCTTCTCTTTGTCCTTTTATCTTGTACATAAAAGAAAACTCATTTCAAAAATTTAAAACATTCTTTTTCATCCATTCTTGTAGGGGGAGAATCTTATTCATCTTCTAACGCGACATTCAAGGTCCCTTCCAAGAATTACTTTGTTCAAGCTCTACTCTGACTACTCTTAAATCATTATGGCCTAAGAAGGGAATGATTAGGGGTTTGTGCCACCGACAGAGCTTCAATCATGGTTGGATCAGAATTTGAAAGTTCACACCGAGGGGATAATGGAACAGGTAAGGGTTCAGCAAGATGCGTTGCTTGCTAATTTGATTCAGATGCAAAGGGGTGGTGAGACACAGAATAATCAGGATAGTATGGGAATGAGGTGAATATCAACGATCCAGGCCAAACTGCCCAACAAAATAATCCCCAAGACACTATCCAAAATTTCATCCCTGCACAACCAAACATCACAGTTAACCCATATCAATTTTCTCTAGACCACAATGCCTACCTTCAGTATATGCAAACCCTCCATCCTGATGGTATGTACCCCACTGGGGCTTTTCCAAATCAAGGGGCTTCCCAAGCCCAAGGTTTCAATTTCATTTCCCAAACAGAGACCCTTAACAATGGCATCCCGCAGCCTCCTCTCACTAAACAGGACCTCGAGATCAAGGAGATGTTAAAGGCAATTATAAGTAAGGGAGAGTTCTCCGTGGATTCTCTAAAATTGGCTCCATCTGCGACCCTTCCGTACAATTTTAAGATGCCTGATGTGGAGAAGTTTGATGGTACCAGTTTCCCAATGGCTCACCTGAAGTCGTATGCCCATGCCATGCAATCGCGTGGGGATAATGCAGCAGCAATGGCCTCAAATTTTCAGTTGGCTTTAGTTGGACCGGCAAAACAATGGTTTATGACTGTGGACGCTAGCTTGATCGTGTTGGGTTTCGAGGCAACATGGGCAGCTGAATATAGCATTTAAAATTTATAGAAACCCAAAGCCCATAGATCAATTCATATGATTATATCAAATACATCTATAATGAATACTAGAATACTAAACCTTGAAGCGTTTCCTTAGCAACCTTGAATTCGGTGGAGCTTTTCGAAACTTGATCACGAACACGATCACGAACAAGATCACGAACTTGAAGATGGTAAGCGTCACCCTCTAACAGTATCCACACCACGAACGAATATCAAAAAACACTTGATCTTGGTTGCTAGACCAATTTATGAAACTAGCTTTCATAATGAACTATATGGAATTAATATGTGATCTCTTGTTCTTCACTTTTGGGATCTTAGAACAAGAATAAAACCTCTCAAACTCTTTGAAAGTTGTCACAAAGTAATAGGACTAATTGGGAACTTCGACTTGGGCTAATGCTTTTGAGATCATCATTCGATGCTTATGAGATGAGCCTAAGAGATCCCATATGGAAATGTTGGCTTGAGTTTTCTTTAGTTGTTTAAGAAGCGTATCGTCAAGCTCAGCGGGTTCGCGCTCTTTCAAAGATGATGGTGTTGGTCCCAAAGGGGCAACAAGGGTATGAAAAATGCTAGAGGGGGGGGGGTTGAATAGCGTTTTAAATTTTTTTTCAAAACCGTTTGCAAAATAATGGCAAATGCGCACGACTCAAATATTGGCTAAGTATAGCGCGCAACAGAGTGTGAAATGCACAGTGGAAATCTTAAAGCAATTACTAATGCGCAGGTGTATGCGTAGAAGTGTAAAACGTGTTGGTAGTGGTGCCCTAGGCACGTTTAATAAACGTTGTAATTGTTATCATTTATTTCATATCAATAAAGAGATGTCTTGATTATTATTGTTGTTCATGTTTACTTATAATAATCTCCGTCCCTAGTACTTGTTAAGAACTAGTATACAGGCTAAATGATCATGGGATGATCATGTTAGATTTATGGGTGCTTGTTTGGAACAAGGTACTGGACATGACCCGCTGTATGTGATTTATGTCATGTTCTATATCGTACATATATCTCATATTAGTTATGTCATTCGAATCCTTAGACATGAAGTTATTGTAGTCTTCCACTTGATGAACATTATGTTTGACATATTCAAACGCTACCTTTAACCGAGTAGTTATAAAGGGTATGATTGGCATAATCGGATTCACGTAGGGAAGAATAATAAGCTAAATGGATTTGTCCCTCTTCGGAGAGATGTCAAGCTTAGGCCTCTCGAAGAAATGATGTTGATGAAAATGTTCGGCCGGACTCAAATGAATTGATTAGATCAATGTCATTTGTATTATCAACATATTCGGAATCGAGAAAGTATTGAACAAAACAAGTTGACTTGTTGACCATGACTTGTGTTCAATGACATCGTGGACAAATGGATTGTGACATGTTCTAAAAGAATGCGAACTTGTATCTAGTTATACTATTTGGGTAGGTATGACAGTTTGCTAGAACCTAATCATATCTTATGGTTTCATGGTTGAACCCATTGCCAACTTAGTGTAATCCTAGAGGGTCACACACAATAGAACGAATCTTAAATAAGGACTATATTGGAATTTTGGAAACTATGGAATCTGGACAAGTGTGCGACCGCACAAGATGGGTTGGGCGGCCGCACAGTTTGGGTCAAATAGTACCAGAACCTTCCAGATAGATGTGCGGCCGCACAGGTGGTTTTGGGCGGCCGCACACCATGTCGGGACTGGTTTCTTAATTTGATTTGGAAAAGAATTTTGGACGGGTTTAGACACAAGTTTCCTATTTGGAATAGGTCTAACTTGTATAAACAGCCAAATTCGGCCAGAATCATAGATATAGCTTTTGTGCAAGTCTCAAAGAGTTTGAGAGAGGTTTTATTTTGTTCTGAGACATCCTAGATTGAAGAACAAAATAATACACAAATAAAATTCCATATAGTTCATATTGATTGTGAAAACGTGTTTCACAATTTTGGTCTAGCAACCAAGATCAAGTGTTCTTGATATTCGTTCAAGGTGTGGATACCGCTAGAGGGTGAAGCTCATCATCTTCAAAGTTCATGTTCTTACTTGTTCGTGATTAAAGCTTCAAATTTTTCCACCAAGATCAAAGACCAAATTCAAAGTCATCAAGGGTTAGTTTTTTTTTCTAGTATTCATATTGCAAGTATTTGATTTAATCATATGAATGGATCTATGGGCTTTGGGTTTCATAAAATTTTAAATGCTATTTTCCGCCGCGCATGTGACTACGAAACCCAACAAAACGCAAGCGCTAGGTTTTAGTTTAAAGAGTGGTGCAAAATGAAACTAAGGTAGAAGCATACAAAAACAATGCAAACAGTGCAAGACAATCTACAAAGATCAAACAAATCAATATATCAGAAAAGATTAAATGTAGAATGAAAAGCACAATAAATAGACAAGCTATTTGGAGAGGTTCGATTGGGAAAAGATCTACGTCCTCTACCAAGATGGTTAGTCTTGGATTTCTAATGGAGATCTTATAATATGAGATAGTGTTACAAGTTACAACGATGAGAACAAACTAACTCAAAGATCTATAATCTATGAAAGAACAAAATCCTAGACAATAACTGGTGTATCTTTAGAAGTATGATCGATGAGATCGGAACTTCAAGAGGTGTGTGTGTGTCAGAAATCTGGGCTCTATAAATCTATGATATGGAGAGCACAAGATTCTGGTGTTACAAAGGCTTTAGGATCTGGGATTGGTAAGGTATGAAGGTATGAAGGTTGTTCTAGAGAATTCTGGAAATGAGCAAGCAATCTTCAAATCTTCAAAGTTTCTTTTAGAAATCAAAACACAAGCAGCTTGGAAAATGAGGATGAGCGGGCTATTTACCGTGGAGCTTCAAAAACTAGCCGTTGGAGCTCTGAGCAAGGAAGATGAGCTGGCACAATGTGATTGGTGCGCAGGTGTCCTTTATAGCCGTTGGAGACAGAGCAAGTGGACAAACTTCAAACTTCTTCTAGAAGGATGACAGCTGTCTTCTTTTTGAATTTCAAACATGAGGCGCTTCTCCATCTACGTGTATGCTGAGTGTGCTTGTTTTGTTTTGTGTACACATCAGTACTTTGGCTTAATCCAAAAAGCGTAGCTTGACTTGACGCTTTCAGAGCTTCTAGAATATGAGGTTAGGAAATGAGAGAATTGACTAAGGCAAAAACTGCGTGTGCATGAAAGCCATGCGCATAGAGTACGCAGATGGGTGCTGCACATGAGGGTCATGCGCATCACACTTGGTCATTTGTAAGTGAGACCTCAAATTCAAAGTAAAAGCCCTAACCACTAAGCCTAGTCTATAAGAAGGACTTAGCTAAAAATTGAAGTTATAAAATAAACTTAGGTGATGGTATCAATCAATTCTAACATAAGTAGGAGGGTTAAGTAATAAGCATACCCAACAATCTCCCCCTAAATGATTGATGCCATTACCTTCTATAACAAAGGCAATACAAAGTACTTGATAAAACATGTCCATAAGAATGTAAATGGTAAATCATGTCTCAAGTCAATGCACACACTAGCCAGTGTTATAGATTTCTAGTCTATCCAAAAGATAAAACTTATAATATGGGAAAGACAGAAATATCATTCAGCACATAAAGAATATTATGAGTTTAAGTTTAAGTTTGCGTTTAAACTGAATGTTTAAACATCATGCAATGAAATATGAGTAGTTATAAGTATGCGCATGAAGTTAAGTTTAAATAATGCAATCATTGTTCCAAAAATGAATGGTTTGAATTGAACAAGGTTTTGTGAAAACGCAATGATGCATTCTTCTCATTAAACTCGAAAGATATGAGTTACAGGTACAAGTTTTACAATGGAAGAAAAATCAAAAGCAAAAAGAATTAAAATGTGCATCAAAAAGGTATTACCTATGCGCAGCAAAAGAAAAGATTACAATTCTAATCTATATTAATCCTGGACAACGCTTCCCTAAGCTCATTCTGCAGGCTGGTAAACTTGTTCATCAAATCAATTTTCAGAGCTTGAAACTTTGCATTGTATTCCACAGCCTGAATAACATAGGTCTTCATGCCACTGCACATCAAATCATTGTCTTTCTGAAGGTCTTCAGAAAATCTGTTAGAAGTATTCTTAAGCGAACCAAATTGATTTGCGAGAGATTGCTGAGAAGACGCAATCAGGTCTTGAATGTCCTTCTGCGCATCCACAAGACTTTTTGTCAACTCAACTTGAACCATATTCTGGCTTGCTTGCATATCCAGCATAGCCTGGATCATTGCCCCGTTGAAGGTATCACCAAACTGAACTAAGCAGTGGGTGACATGAGATTTGAGTGCATCGAGGGAGGAAGAGCTGGAGTCACCTGGCGCAAAATTCTCAAATGCATTCAAAACCTTTGCAGTTTCCACTTGAATAATATCATTCAAAGTACTTGCCACGGTGCATAAAGCTTCATTTAAACCATGCATTGACGAAATCTTGGAGAGCGCAATGTAATCACTCCAAAGTCATGCTCTATGTCTTGGCGCAGTTCATCAAAATTTGGAGGAGCAGGCGTAGGTGCAGAACTGGTTGCAGGCACTTCAGAATGGGTTGCCTTTATTGCAGAACTCTCCCCCTCAATGGCACAATCAATGGCCTGTAGCAAATTGGCCTGCGCATTGAGCCTTTATTGCAGAACTCTCCCCCTCAATGGCACAATCAATGGCCTGTAACATTTGAAAAATAACAACTTATACACATGAATGTAATTATCTGTACAAGTAAATGTCACACTTTAGTAGATGAAATTGTAACAGATTTCTATATATAATGTAATACTTTTACATGTATTATGATAAATTGAACCCATTGTAACTTATTATTTGAAAACATGGATATACTATTATACAAGTAAACGTATTTGTTTTACAATGTTATTATACAAGTAAAATGTAACATTCATTTATAAAAATTGTTACTTTCTTATTTTTACAATGTTACTAACACAAGTGTTTTTAGTTCTAAAGTGTAAATGGTTGAATTAATACTTTTCTATACATATGTGTTACAATTATGTATAAACAATGTTATATATAAGTAACTGTAGACACCCCGATCTCGCAACCCTAAAACCAACCATTTGATTCGGTCTAAGCGCGATAATTGACCTAAAACCCCAGATTTGGCAGTTCGGGATTACTGTACGCCTTATCAGTGCATCGGATGGAAAAACCATGTCCGGATTCATGATCAGGGCTCACAATCGAGCAAACAGGCGTACACTTCGAAATTGAGCGTCGGGACCCTACGACGGGCCCCGCACCCCTAGAACGCCTTTTACCGGACATCCCTTGCATTTAAAATTATATTATTTTATTCCTTACTCTTTAACATAATCTAGATATGCCATCTTGACCAGAAAATTGAGAAGAGCAACTTTTGTGTTGAACCCGCGGACAACCGAGACACCGGAACGCGCACGACGGAGCAGTTGCAAGCTGTTACGGAGCGGGAACACGGAGCCGGAAATAATGAAAAATCATGCACAAAATTCGGCACACATGGCTGCAATGGTGGGGGGGGGGGTCACATGGGCCAAAATCAACCAAGGATTGACAAGTGGCATTCAAAGAAAGGTTGAATTTTCAAGTCAAGGACAACACCATCACTTTTGGCCAATTTTTCCACCCCTCTTGCATGAATTTCCGCCAAGGCACATCACCCCCCATACTACCCCTACTCTAGGGGCATTTTGGTAAAAAAATATCACCTCCCTCCTCCATATACTCCCTTTGTTGATCCAAGAAAGGGGGGGGGTCATGTTATTCAACACACATATTCCCTACACCATTCTCTCCAACTTGCACCCTTGTTCTTACTACCACCACTCAACCACCATCCCATCACCACTTCTCAACCACTAAACCACCACTCCACCACCACTACTCCACCACAAAAACACCCTCAACCAAACAACAAGCAACAACAACAAGAACAAGAACAAGAACAACAACAACTTCAACTTCAATCAATCAAACAAAAAGAAGTCTTCCCTTGGTAGACAAAGGAAGCACAACCTCACCCCTTAAGCTAGGTAAGTCTCTAGGTAAGCTTGAACCTTAGCAATGTAAATGGTAATGTAACTAGTTTGGGACCTAGTCAATTAATGACTAGGTCTCCCTTGCTACATATGTAATCTATGTTTTAACTTTGTAAATGAACATGTTTAATGTATGCTAAATGTTCAATATCTCTGTCCTAATATGTACATATATGTTTTAAGTTTATTTTGGTGTTGATTTCATGGCTCAAATCTTAAATCCATGCAAGATATGGCTTTCTCACCTAGCTTGTGCATAATCTGCCCCCTTGCTCCTCTTTCATGATTATTCTCATTTTTGCTCTTGTTCGTTTATAGATCTAACTCAAAACATCAAAGTTGTTCCTTGCATATTGAATATGATGCTTGCCAAGTTTAGTGGTTTACATCTGAAGAGTATCGAAATACTCTATTATGTTTTAATCTTTGTGATTCTGATTTTCAAGTAAATTAGTTATTTAGATTGTGTATATTTTATTATAAATTTAATTAATGTATATATTTAGAGTTTATTTATTTTATGAATTAGTTGTAATTATTTAGGAATAGTTTATTTTAGGATAATTATTATTATTTTGATTTACTTGACTAACCTACTAATGTTTATCTTTGGTTAGTATATTTGCTTTTATTTTAGGTGGACTCTCATAAGGAAAGGATGGGATTGGCTCTTAAATATCTTGGAGATTTGAGAAGATCGGCTATTGTATTCCTTATAAAAGAAAACGGCAGACCTCTCTAGGGTTACGGATTTTGAGCATTCGAAATCACAGAGAGAAAATCCTTGAGAGTCCTTGTGTCCTTAGATGTTCTTATCAAAAGAACTAAGTGTTTTGGTGTTTAGTCTATTCAAGATAGAATAGGTTTTGATCTTTTCGTTGTTTTGTTTCTTTCATTCGACTTGTATTCTGCAAGATCGCTTTTCATATATGAAAGTTTTCCAGCAAGGTATTTCTTGCTGAAGTTTTAATTGTTCTTGTTTCGTTATTTCCGCTGCAAATCTGATAACTGTTAAGACAACTGTCTGGACAACTGTAAGCACGATTGAACATACAGTTGGTCAGTTCCCAGAACAGTCCTTAGCCGCCAAATTTCTTTCAATTGGCACCAGAGCCTGGTCTCGACATACTGAGATCAATCTTTGAAAGTGGCCATTATGGACTGTGAACAAAACAAGTTTTTGGTTTTAATGATTGTGTTAGAAAATCTTAAAATGAAAGAATATGAAACCATCAAAGATTTTTCTTCTAAATTGGTAAATATTGCAAATGAGTTATATGTGTTAGGGGAATCAATCTCTAATGCTAGACTCATACGCAAAATATTAGGATCCCTGCCAGAAAGATTCAACATGATAATCTCTTTGGTAGAGGAATTTTATGATGTCAAGACTCTAAGTTTTGACCAACTTATTGGAGTCCTAACCATTTATGAATTAACCCCTGGTGTGAAAAATCATT
This sequence comes from Campanula takesimana, assembly GCA_026119855.1. Classification (NCBI taxonomy): domain Eukaryota; kingdom Viridiplantae; phylum Streptophyta; class Magnoliopsida; order Asterales; family Campanulaceae; genus Campanula; species Campanula takesimana. The sequence goes on along the minus strand of JAOWBW010002660.1, from coordinate 28,499 downwards.
TTTCTGAAAACAAAAGATCTATTGAGTCCGTTCAGTGTAAGCGTGTCTAGGATTCGGACACTATGCCAATGAGTGTGCTAACACACTCAAAAAGAGAGGGATGAGTTTTTCTGCAACCTTAAGTGATTCAGATGATGACGATCAGACAGCAAACCTGTCATTTTTACGATCATCACAATCCTCCCTTTCTGACAGTGAGTCTGACAGTGAATCTGACAGTGAAGATGAACAGTCAACTGTCAGCTCAAATGGTACTAGTGAATATATTTGCTTGAACTCTACCATTGCAGGTGACTCTGAAGAACTCACAGCCTTGCATCAGGTAAATGATAAACTTCTTATTCAGAATGTGAGTTTAAAATCTGAGATTGAGAGATTGTCCAAAGAGATGGAACAAAATAAGGGGTTGAAACAGGTAGATGAGAAGTTTTCCTCTGATGTCATTACCCTTAAAGCTGAAAATGTAACTTTAAAATCTGAGGTTGAGAGGTTGTCAAATGAGAGTGAGTCTCAAAAAGAGTCCATAGCCCATTTGGAAGTTTTACTTACAAAAAGGGACATCGAGCTTGAAAATGTCAAAAGTGAGTTTACTAAAACCAATGACACTCTGTGTGGGTTAAATTCTGATAAACCCAAGCTTGATGAACTTTTTAAAATTGAAAAATCTGAAAAGAAAGGTTTAAGCTATGGTGCTCCTATTTTTGTCAAAGAGGGGGAATGTCCTTCTAAAGTTGAACATAAATCTCCTCACAAAAGCAAAAGAAATAGAAAGAGGAGATATGTGTGTCACCATTGTTTTGCGCCAGGTCACATTCGACCATTTTGTTATAAGTTGAAACATGAACTTGTCTTGGAGAAGAACAGCGGCCACTTGACAAGACAACTGTGGGCACAGTTGGAGTCACAGTTGCCCAGTCAACAGCAGTTTGTGAGGTCTTCAATGATTCAAACATATGTGTTTTGAAAGGTGTAAGATCCTCTGATCATTGTTACAAGTTGGTTGATAATCATTCATGTTTTAACTCAATTTTTGATAATGCTCCTGATCTTATTGTCAATTGTGTTAAGAATTGTATTACAGGTTGCACTTGGAAGCATGAACAGATTAATGATGAATCTGAACCAACGAATGCAACAGAACCTGCAGATGCGCCAACTGTGAGGACAACTAACAGTCAAGATGAACAGTCAACTGCCATGTCAGATGGTCAGACGGCAGCTGGTTCTAGTTCGGATTCTGAAATCTTTGAAGATCAGGAAAGTAGAGGTAATAATGCTGCTGCAAGCATTCAAGGAGTCCATCCAACTTCCCAGGTCATTGGGGGAGTGGATGGAGGAATGAAAACAAGAGAAAAACGAATAAATTACCGGGAATTAGCCGGTTTGGTGTGCATGCAATCCGCATACCATCAGGTAAGCTCTGGTTGTTTCTTTGGTAATTTTAAGCATGAAGATGAGTCAGAAACCTCAAAAGTTAATAATTTGATCAATGTCATGCAAGAGAAAGTGGTAAAATTTGAAAGGAAAGATGTTAGGTTTTTGGTTCGTAGGCCATCTAATACTGATTATATGGGAGTTGTTACTTGTCATACTCATTTGTTGAGGATGAACCAAATAATCAAGGATTATGGTCTTAGAAGTGAAACATTGACTGTATTTTGTGATTGTTTAATTGCTCAGAATTTTGCCAAGAATCCGGTACAATATTCCCGAACAAAGCACATAGATATTAGGCATCATTTTATTAGAGATCTCGTTGAACAAAATATCATTACTCTTGAACATGTAAGCACAACGGATCAACTTGCTGATATCTTTACCAAGGCTTTGGATTTCGAGAGATTTTCTCTCAGACTGTGTGATACCAGTTGACTGCACAAGTGTGCAGACAACTGACTGCATCTGTATAATTGTATATTACAGTAACCACTAATCAAAAAAAAATAATAATAAATAAAATAGTATGCATTCATTCTATTTGCACGATTGTCTCTTGTGATCACTTGGTCTTCTTTAGTTCCTTGACTCCGAGTTTTGACCCTTGAATGTGAGATCCTTCTTAACTTGATAATAAAATTATCCTGTTAATTCCTCCGTGCTGTTTATCATGAAGTGGGCACTTAATCTAAGGTTACGGGGAAAACAAGCTGCCTCCAGTCTTTGAAGTTACTACTCATTTAGGCAATATGCTGACATGTATTCATACATAACTTGAGAATCAGTGTAACACTGTATTGTGAGAGTGAAAAGCTCCTCCCCGTAACTGATTCATAAGTCATAAGCCTTCAATGGGAGTGTTCTAGAGGCTTCATGATTGAAGGAAAATCTCATTGAATTCCTGTGTGTTGAAACCGAGTCATGGACTGAGTTGATCATACTATGTCACACCAAAATTGAGACAATCTTCACTTGTGTGTTTAGGCATAATTTTTCTAAGTTTTTTTTCTCCCTTGGTATTTACATCAGCAAATTGAATTGTGGTTCTTCTTGTTAAAAATTTAATGCTTTCATGTGTTTAACGATAATCTAATGGCGTGATGTTCAAGTTTCATTGTACAGTTGGTGGAAATTGTGATACATTGTGGATAAAAGGATTCAGTTGAATTTGGCAAGTTCTAATTCTGGGACGGATAATTTATCACAAAACATGGAAAAAGTTTGAATTTTAAAATCAAAATCCTTGGTTGTTTTGGAATTCAAATGGGTACTTCAATGTTTCTCGGTTCTCCTTACTCCTTGGCATTCCCGAGTTCTTAGGAAGAATCTCTGTCCTCCCTTGATATTTCTCCTTGTCCATTCTGGTTGTGAATTATGGTTTAGTATATCTTCTTCCTCATGCTTTCTAGCTTCATTTCTCTCATCTCATCTTGTTCCTATTCTGCAAATGCTCTATTTCTAACATTTTTGCGGATAAATCCAAGAATTCTGGAGAAACTCTAAGTGATTATGTGTGACACAAAATGATTGTTTGCCACTGCTCTGATCAAGCTCTGGTATTTTTGTTGTTAAGCATCCAGCTGGTGCTAAGCAACTTGTTCATGCAATTGTGCGGACAACTGGACAGTCAACTGTACAGTCAATTGTACAGTCAACCGGTAAGTCATCTGGTAATTCTGCAGAACTCTCTGGTCTGTTATCTTTGATGTGATGTGAGTTAAGATTGGTGATGCTCTTAAAGGTATTTTTGATTGGGAGATTCTAATTTAGGGGGAGTGGAAAATATTCTAATTTCTCTTTTTTTGTGTTTGATGGTTCTTCACAAAAAGGGGGAGAAAGATGTGTTCTAGGGGGAGTTGAATCCAATGCACAAATTCAGGGGGAGAGATTATTGGTTTGGATATTTTGATCAGAACCACAAAGATATGGGGAGATTGAAGAGTATCGAAATACTCTATTATGTTTTAATCTTTGTGATTCTGATTTTCAAGTAAATTAGTTATTTAGATTGTGTATATTTTATTTATTTAGATTGTGTATATTTTATTTTATTATAAATTTAATTAATGTATATATTTAGAGTTTATTTATTTTAGGAATTAGTTGTAATTATTTTGAATATTTTATTTTAGGATAATTATTATTATTTTGATTTACTTGACTAACCTACTAATGTTTATCTTTGGTTAGTATATTTGCTTTTATTTTAGGTGGACTCTCATAAGGAAAGGATGGGATTGGCTCTTAAAGATCTTGGAGATTTGAGAAGATAGGCTATTGTATTCCTTATAAAAGACAACGGCAGACCTCTCTAGGGTTACGGATTCTGAGCATTCGAAATCACAGAGAGAAAATCCTTGAGAGTCCTTGTGTCCTTAGATGTTCTTATCAAAAGAACTCTAAGTGTTTTGGTGTTTAGTCTATTCAAGATAGAATAGGTTTTGATCTTTTCGTTGTTTTGATTCTTTCATTCGACTTGTATTCTGCAAGATCGCTTTTCATATATGAAAGTTTTCCAGCAAGGTATTTCTTGCTGAAGTTTTAATTGTTCTTGTTTCGTTATTTCCGCTGCAAATCTGATAACTGTTAAGACAACTGTAAGCACGGTTGAACATACATTTGGTCAGTTCCCAGAACAGTCCTTAGCCGCCAAATTTCTTTCAACATCCATGTCTAGGTCATGTTTTGGTAGGAATTTTCGTAGTACAGAACTGCTGCCTTGCTTGCTGCACTCTGGATTAGTCTGAGTTCTTAAGTCCAAAAACCTACCAAAACTCGATTTTCAAGTCTAAGTCAAAACATGAAATTTGTTCTCAAAAGACTAACAAAGATGTTAATGTTCTTGAAATCATTTTATGACCTAAGGAAAGTCCCCTTTCCATTTTCTAAATCAAGTGTCTGCTCTCAAACTAACATTTCCAGATTCTAACATGAAAATATCAGAGGTCTTTTGATGCACTTAAACTCGTTTTATTCACGAACTGTTTTGGGTACATCATATTCAATATGTGGTCTTCAAGTTTCATGTTTTGATTTTTCTCAGACTCATAGGTTATGATAGTGTAAATTGTCCGTCAAAATCTGATATGCAATGCTTTGCTGTGCTGGGCTGATTTTATGTTAATGTTTTTGGCATGATTTAAGCATGAAATATTTATCCATAAATCCAACCAAAATTCATACATGTTATCTAACATCTTGGGAGTGAATCCCAAGCTTTAGATCTCTTTTTGGATAGGTGTTTCACAGGTACAGTCCATGGCGACCCACAGCAGCCCCGTGAACCTGGAGGATCAATCTTGCACTCGGATATTCTTTTCATGGGATTTATCCCATTTTTTGTATATATGTACTCCCTCTGTCCCTAAATGAGTGTCCAAATTTCATTTTAAGGGACATTGAAAATCTCAACTTTTTGAACAATTTGATAACAACGATTTATATATAATCTTGTAATCTCCTTTCCAAATCTTTAGTTTTACACGTATAAAGAAACCGGTGAAATTTTTTCGAAAAAAAAACGTTTAGGGAGAAAGTTATGTTCAAAAAAGACACTCATTTAGGGACAAAGATTTCTTGAAAATGGACACTCATTTAGGGACAGGGGGAGTATTATTTGTACAATATTCCCCCTTCCCCCTTTAATTGCTCATAGTTGTATATATGATTCAAACCTTTTTTCAAAACCAATCGGGAATCCACCCAAACCGGTTCCCGGTTGTGATCAAATGAATCGACCTAGGCTAGGAAGACTCCTTGTACATAAAGCACAGATTTTTCCAATGTTAGGGCATAAAACACATTTTCAAAAGGCGAATTAAAATCAAGCGTAGGCGGAAGCATGCTAGAGACCGAAAGGGCGAGCGGAGTGCCTAACACCTTCTCCTCTCGTAACATAGCCCCCCGAACCCACTTCTTTTCAAATAAAAGGGTTTTATCTCTATTTTCCTTAATAAAATGAGGTGGCGACTCTCTGATTTTCAAAACCAAAGTAGGGTAACCATTATGAGAAATCGAGCGGATTCCAGCCGCGTTTCGTACGGATCCTTACGCGGGTACGGGCGCGGGCTCTCACAGTGGCGACTCTGCTGGGGACATTCATTACACTCACACATTCCATACACTCCCTCCATATACTTTCTTTCAACCAAACAACCTCCATCATCAAACCACCACTCAAACCACCACTCAACCACCACTACCACCACAACCCCTCCACCACTAAACCACCACTCCAAACACTTCAAAACAACTACTCAAACTCAAGCAAACCATAACAACAACACCACAACAACAACAACAACAACCACAACAACAACAACTTCAATCAAACAAAAAGAAGCCTTCCCTTGGAAGCAAAGGAAGCACACCACCCCCCTAATCTAGGTAAGTTTACTTCTTGTAAATCATAGATTTAAACATGTAAGTTTTATATGAATTTGTGGGAACCTAGTCAACTAATGACTAGGTCTCCCTTGCTACATATGTAATCTATGTTTTAACTTTGTAAATGAACATGTTTAATGTATGCTAAATGTTCATATCTCTGTCCTAATATGTACATATATGTTTTAAGTTTATTTTGGTGTTGATTTCATGGCTCAAATCTTAAATCCATGCAAATTTGTTCCTTGCATATTGAATATGATGCTTGCCAAGTTTCGTGGTTTACATCCATGTCTAGGTCATGTTTTGGTAGGAATTTTCGTAGTACAGAACTGCTGCCTTGCTTGCTGCACTCTGGATTAGTCTGAGTTCTTAAGTCCAAAAACCTACCAAAACTCGATTTTCAAGTCTAAGTCAAAACATGAAATTTGTTCTCAAAGACTAAAAAGATGTTAATGTTCTTGAAATCATTTTATGACCTAAGGAAAGTCCCCTTTCCATTTTCTAAATCAAGTGTCTGCTCTCAAACTAACATTTCCAGATTCTTACATGAAAATATCAGAGGTCTTTTGATACACTTAAACTCGTTTTATTCACGAACTGTTTTGGGTACATCATATTCAATATGTGATCTTCAAGTTTCATGTTTTGAGTTTTCTCAGACTCATAGGTTATGATAGTGTAAATTGTCCGTCAAAATCTGATATGCAATGCTTTGCTGTGCTGGGCTGATTTTATGTTAATGTTTTTGGCATGATTTAAGCATGAAATATTTATCCATAAATCCAACCAAAATTCATACATGTTATCTAACATCTTGGGAGTGAATCCCACTCTTTAGATCTCTTTTTGGATAGGTGTTTCACAGGTACAGTCCATGGCGACCCACAGCAGCCCCGTGAACCTGGAGGATCAATCTTGCACTCGGATATTCTTTTCATGGGATTTATCCCATTTTTTTGTATATATGTACTCCCTCTGTCCCTAAATGAGTGTCCAAATTTCATTTTAAGGGACATTGAAAATCTCAACTTTTTGAACAATTTGATAACAACAATTTATATATAATCTTGTAATCTCCTTTCCAAATCTTTTTGAACAATCTGATACCAAATGATGTCGAATGAAACCTTGAGATTATGACCGAACGGAAAAACAAGATACAATAGGTTACGAACCCTGGATAAATTGCTCTTCGGCAAATTTACTCTTTCCAATATTCAATAATCAAAGTCTAATTTTCGGATTACACATCTAGGCCTATTTTATAGTGCCTATAAAACTTGGGAATTAAGAAATAACCTCCTAAAATAAAGCCTAACCTATAAGGTAACATATTAGGACTCAAAAACTAGTAAATTGACTCAAAATCTATTCTAAAACCACCTATAATTCTACTAGGAATATTAATTCCGAAAATACTAATAAAAATGATACTAATAATAAAACAAAAGTTTAAATATATTACAATATTAATCTTCATTGTTGCTGAACACATTCTGCTTCCATAATTCATTGCTTGATCAACTTTATACTCATACTGCATCAATTATTTTGTCCAGAAATGAATGTGCTTGAAATAAACTTTGTCTTAAATGTTTTTTTTACCAAACTTTCTTTCACTAGTTTCTTTATACTTGTAAACAAAATGTTTGCAAAATGAATAATCAAACAATTTATGATTATTAGTCATTTAATTGTATAACTAGTAGACATTTTCAAAATGTCCCTAAATGAAATGTGAACATTCATCAAGGGAAAGAGGGAGTACTATTATATTGCTTTATGGTTGAATCTATTATATGGCATGTTCAGGGTGATGCGGAAAACCAAAGGATGCACAGCTTGTTCGATAGCGGTGCGAGACCGGACCAGTGCGTGCATGTAGGCCAGTGCGGACCGGTGTGAAATAAATTTGCAGAAAGCTACACATTTTGGTATATAGACAATAACAAAAACATATTAACATAGAGAATATAAATAAACCAACATAGTTTATCACAATTCTTAACAAAAACATATTAACATGGAAAACGAATGAGGGAAGATGTACCTGTAACCAAGCTTCAATAAAGAACTTCAGCTGTGTTTCCGGTTGGCACTGTTTCTCACTAAGTTTCCCAAGCTGGAAAACAAAAATATATATCAACACCTAATTTGATCTCACCAGAAAAATATCAAAGACATTTTTATTTCTGTTACCAGCCAATTTTTGGGACACATTGATAACTAGAGTTCCAAAATAAGTATATCAAACCACATTCAATCTGAATATTTAATACACACTCCATCCTTAATAAATGTCGCATTTTGACTTAATTCAACCTCGACTAAAGACTTATTACGATAGTATCACAAACACTTTTGAATTGATATATTTTATCCCGTGCAAGTCTAGAGAGCTGATCATGACATATAGTATAACCACAAGATTGTCAGAAATGAAAAACTACTACTCTTTCCCGTCCCAAAATAAATTTTGAAAATTTTCAAATTTGCACTTAATGAAGAGCAAATTTGAAAATATTTTGGACATTCATATTGGGATAGAAGTAGTAAGATCCAGTGAATTTTCATGTTGCTGATATACAAAAAGTGAACGCATAGTCAGCATCCTCATTGAAAGTTAATCGAATATTAAACAAGAGTAAACTTACAATAGTACATTGAAATGCCATAAACAACGATCGTGCCTCGTGCATGAGAATATCCATTACATAAGACCTGCAATTAACAAGGCACTGCCAAAAAAGGAAAAAAAACACGAAATAAAAAGTCAGAGAAAATCAAATATGCTCGCAAATAGTTTTACATACATTTCACAATTGAAGTTTAACAAGCTAGCTTCCATAATTGTATCAGACACATAGCTAAGTGTATATGTAAAGGTAATAAAAGAAAAGCATAAGGTTGTCGGAAATTCAATAACCCAATTACTGCTCAAGCTTTCTCAGTAGTTTTATTCGATTCTCAACAAAATCGCACACTTATAGATTGTAACATATGATTCCCATTATATTCCAATTAATAAAAGTAGAAGGAATAGATCCGATATGCAAGCCGGAACAAGGAGACCAACTAGCAACAAAAGTTTCATAGAAGTAGCAAATGTAGAATAATAATTTCCCATACAAAAGTAGCTATAAGGGGGTTACATGATCGTCTTTTGTACATAAGACATAATGGGAATATAAGAAGAAAAATGAACTAAATTTTATTTTGAGATAAAATTACATATTAAAAAAATGATGTTACTTGTAGCACATTAAAATTACAGAACATTGAATTTACAGAGGGATGGATAAGAAATACACAGTAAAAGATTCAAAAGTAGAAAACATGATTTTAATGAACAACAGAAAGGGTTAATTAGATTTCAACTTCAACACCGTGCTCAAATTCAAGATCTCACCATTTCAACAAGTAGAAAGAAATTAACAAGCAGAAATTAATTACTTTATCAGGAGGGAAACCACGCAATTCCTCCAGAAAACTCAGATCGTCGAGTGCCATTTCGAATCCAAACAACCGTCAGCTTGACAGAATAAAAGTAAACTTGTCTGCCCAGAATATATAACAAAATCGGGATAAAAGATCAGAAATGCAAGGAAGCCAAATCTTACGAATATATGGTCTGCAGAGAGAGAGAGAGAGAGAGAGAGAGAGGAGAGAGGGTATTGGGTCAGCGCCGCCGGATGATATAGGGGAAGGACAATGATACACATAGGGAAAACTCAAAGGGAAAACTCATAGTGAAACACTTTAAACCGTTGGATGGGTTTTATTAGGTGGGGCTCACAAACATTTATTACAATCCAACGGATTACAGTGTTTCACTATGAGTTTTCCCTTTGAGTTTTCACTATACATATCATTATCCATAGGGGAAATGTGAAAAGTTGGATTTTAGGGTTCTGTTTAAGGAGTGCTTTAGGCGTCGGAATAGGGATTAGGGCATCCCTTGTACTATTTTTTATGAATGGAATGCCTTTAAACTAATAAGTGTCAAGTGAGGTGGGACGAAGGGAGTATACTATTTCCTTAATTCCCGTGTATTTTCAAAATGGTGCAAGGTGTTTTGGGACAAAGAGAATATTATGATTGCAACTGGAAACTTGAACATAATCAAAAGTATTGTGAGTGAGAAGAGGTTGTATACATTCAAATGAGCTGGGACGAACTAAAATTATAAAGAGTTTGCTATTTTAAAAAGTGTCAAGTGAGCGGGACGAACTAAAGTGGAAATAAGTGTCAAGTGAGCTGAGACGGAGAGGGAGTATATGAGACGGAGAGGGAGTATACATTCAAAAGTATTGTGAGTGGGGCAAATTGCAATTTGGTTCCTGACATTTACATAAGTTTGCAATGTTGCTCCCAACTATTTAATTTCAAAATTTAGTATCCAAACATTTACATTTTTTTTGCAATGTGGCTACAAACTAACACCCAGTTAAAATTCTAACGAAATAACACCCATTTTATCCATTTAATAGACATGTCCTAGTCACATGGGTGTTATTTGGTTAGATTTTTAACTGAGTGTTAGTTTTTTAGCCACATTGCTAAAGAATGTAAATGTAGGATACCAATTACGAAATTGAACTTTTGGAGCAACATTGCAAACTTATGTAAATGTCAGGAACCAAATTGCAATTTGCCCATTGTGAGTGAGAAGAGGTTGTGAGTAAGATAAGTTGAGTGAGATTTATAAGTGGGCGCCAAAATTAAGTATGGAGTATAGTAAGTAGGGGGTAGGGAGAATAGAAAATGATAAATTTTGATTTTTTTTTTTTTGAAAGGGGATTTACCTATAAAATTTCCAAAAATAAAATTATTGCAAAATATTTTGAGACAGAACTATTAACGTAAACACATGACTATTTTTCTATCCAATTTTGTCTTGGTTTCATAATAAGCAAGCAAATCAAACTGAAAAAGTCTGAGGTTTCATCACAAAACTAATTGGCAATGGGAGGAGTGACCCTGAATCTTTATATAGTCAGACATCAGCTATTTAATTTCCGATATGGGATAATTGCTCCAACACGCCCCCTCACGCATAGCCTAACTTAGGCTTACACTTAGACCAGTGTTCTAAAAGACGGCCGCCTAGGCCGCCTAAGCGCTAGTCGGGGGTAGTCCGCCGCGACTTTCGTCAAATCGGTCAAACTAGGCGTTAGGCGGGCTTGGCAGATTAGGCAGATTTAGGAAGGCCGAGGCCGGATTAGGCGGGCCGAGGCGGGTTTAGGCGGATTCTGTGAAAAAAGTTTTTTTAATATTTTATCAATATACTACTCGGTCCGGTCACGAATATAAGCAAAAAAAATAACTTTACACATATTAAAAAGTTATTTAAAGTAGGTTGATTATCTTGATTTTATAACAAAAATATATTAATTTTACTAATATTTCCACACATTAAATTTACTATTGTTGCACTAAAAGAAATGTCATTTTACAAGGATTGAAAATCAAATCAAAATATACAAGCTTGAATTTGACTTAACTTTAGTTTATGTTGTAGATGATGATATATTTAGTTAGATATTATTATTTTATTTTGAAACGATTATATCTTTACAAAAATATAAATTAAAAATCATAGAATTCTTTTAGTAATAATTCACTTTTTGTTAAAATTAAAATATATTTATTTTTGGATAAATCACAAAAATAAATGACATTATTGTTTGAATAACTACATATAATTTATAGATTATAAAAAAAAATATTAAAAATGCGCTAATTTCTCGGCCCCGCCTCCGTCGCGCCTAGGAGCTCTAGGCGCTAGGTGTTGCTCTGCCGCTTAGGGGCGCATAGCGATTTTTAGAACAGGCTTAGACATAAATTGGGTGGCGCGGGCTAGATCATTGTTAAAAGGCAAAAAGGGAGAATTTTGGTCTGGCAAGACCGTGCCAGATATAAAGCACGATCGTGCCAAATGGCACGGCCATGCCGATTGTAAAGCACGACCGTACCAATATTCACCAGCCGGGGATGGCAGGTGCGGATCGATTGGCACGACCGTGCCAGTTTTAGGGCATGACCGTGCCAATGCTGTCGGGGCCGAAAACTGCAACTTAATTGAGGTGACGGGATTTAGGTTTCCTAGGTCCTTAAGAGTTAAGGACTATGACCTATATAAACATATTTTCACCAGCCATTAAGTATATGAAATCTAGTTGTTTAGAGAAACAATTTTCTTGATCAAGATTGAGAATCAAAGATCAAGAATCATAATTCATATAGCCTATTTTGATCTAGCCGTCGGATAAGAAGGAGTTCTTGATATTCGTTCGCGTGTGGATATCCATAGAGGGTGATTGCTTAATCAACTTCTAGTTCGTGTTCCTGCGGATCAAGACTTGAAGAAAAACTTGGAGAAGATCAAATCTTGAAGAACGAAGTTTTTCAAGATCCGAAAATTTTTAAAGCTCCATCACGATTAGTATTCTAAATTCAACCTTGTATTAATTTAATCATCTTGAATGGATCTAGGATTTTGGGTTTATTCCGATGCACATGATTGTGCAAACCCTTTGACATCTCTAATCCACATACGGGAGGCATCCTTTTCAAGTTATATAAAAAAATTATTGCTCCAAGAGTTTATTGTGTTTATTGAACAAAGAGAGCATGTAATATGATTTTCCTTCCGTTGGCCCTCGACATAAGAACATGAAAATCTTTGAATCCTCGGCGAATTGAAATTTGCTAACTTGCGTAACAATGTCCATCCAATCTGTCCAATGCAATGTAATAAACTCTTGGAGCAATAATTTTTTTACGTAACCTGAAAAATATTCCTCCGTGGGTGTGTTGTAGATGTCAAAAGGATCTTCATACGAATGACAATTTTTCCGCTCAAGATTCCACATCAATTGATCTTGAAATAATTTAAGGTCAACCGTGGTAACACCAATTGGATGAGATATTATAGATTGACACACTTCACAATAGCACTCATCAAAAATTGTGGTTTCGACCAATCAATAAAGGATCATTACATGAAGATTCGAAAAAGAGCCAAGAAGAATCAACCATTTTTGTTGGAATAAATAAAATAAAAGATCACGAAAACAATATACCTCAAACTAGAAAAGAATTCTCTAGTTTTGGCTCTGAATACCAAATGATGTAGGAAGCGAAAGGAATAAAAGCGATAAAACACTATTAATTCGTTGATTGTCGCAACAATACCCGAATAATAGTATCAAAACACTGTTGAATCGCGCACGATTGCCAGTGAATGATCTTCAATTCTCGTTGAATCGCGCAAAATACCGATAATTGGCATCAAAAGGAATTTAATCAACTTTAAGGAAGAAAAAAAAAACTCTCAAGTTATTCAATAAAAATCTCAATAACTCATCTCATTTTTGGAATTACATTTTGACCCAAATTTATAGCACTCCTAAGACTTGTAAATCAAGTCAAATACTACTAAAAACAAACCTAATCTATATGGTAACCTAATATAGGCTTAAAATAACAAAATAAACCTAAAAACTACTTCTAAACAATCCCCTACTAAATATTAAATCCGAAAATACATAAAATAAGTATAATAATTAAAAATAAACCTATTCCTATTCTTATCCCATCATGTGGGATATTTTTTTCAACACAAACTAAGAACATTAAACAGGCACGGAGGGAGTACTATATAGTGTGTTAGCGTGTAGTAATCGTGCACATCAAATACTTGTAGAGTTTTTTGCAAAACAAATATGTGTACTATCAGATTATTGCAACGTCCCACTTGTACTGTCAAAACTCCCATTGTCACTTGCATACTTAGTTTATTAACAATTTAACTGAGTTTTTTAACTAGTGTTAAAAACTTAACGACTTTGTACACATATTTTCAAATATAGTCACTAAATTTTAATCTTTTGCAATGTCTTCATCCCTCTCACAAAATTGTTAAATTTTTAACATGAGTTGATCATGTGCTATTATGTGACTAACATTCTTTTAAATACTTTAATATTATTTTAAAAAACAATTCTTTAATATTATCAATTTTAATTTAATAAATCTATTTTTTTAAAAAAAAAATTGATACCAACTTTTAACCTTTCCTTTCAAGGAAAAAAACATTAAACTCCCTCCGTCCCAAAACAGTTTGCACTATTTGAAAAAATGCACAAGAATTAAGGAGGTAATATATAATATATATATATATATATATATATATATATAATATATATATAATATATATTACTAATTTGAAAGTATTAGAAGATGATTAAAAATATTTTTATTAATTAACTCCTAATATAATTATAAATCATATGTTCTTTTGCTTTCAATCTGTAGGGGAGGAAATGGCGGAGCCGTAGGTGGGAACGGGGCCGAGTAGATTGGAGCAAAGATGGAGGTAGCGTGGGAGTTTGGAAGAAGAAGAGAAGAATAAAAGAAGAAGAAAGTAAAGAGACAAATGCGAAGGTGGAGGCGGAGGCGGAGGGTGGTGACGGCAGAGGCGGAGGGCGTTGGCGGCAGTGATGGAGGGTGGTGACACTGGTGGCAGAGAGCGGTGGTGGAAGCAGGGGATGGAGGTGGTGGGTGTCTAGAGAGAGATGGTATCACTTCTCTCCAGATTTTTTTTCTCAGACCAGAGGAAGAGTGGGTTTGATTTAAGGGTTAGGGTATGATTTTGGGTATTTTAGTAAAATGTGTTTGGATTGTTAAATCATCATGTTATTTTAAGGGAACCATTAACTAGTTAATAGATATTAGCATTCCTCGCAAAAGAAAAAAAATTAATGATCACAATTGAAAAATATTAGTTCAAGATCGTTAAATTTTTAACACCAAATAAAAAAATTCGGTTAAATGTTAATAAACAAAAGTACAAAGGAGAAATTGAGAGTTGTACAAGAGGGAATTTGCAATAATTTGATAATATGCATGTTGTTTTGCAAAAAACTCAATACTTGTACATTGTTCATTTTAAGTATAGCTTAAGCACTAATAATAGTTTACAATATATTTTTATTACTTGTGGTTTGCCTATTCAGATGTGAAATGTGAAAGGTCCTGATTTACTTAAAGAATAGAAATGTTTAAAGATGAACAGCTAACAGTTTGGGTGGTTAGCTGTTGAGAGATAGAGTAATTATGCAGCGGAGAATAAATAAAAGAATAAATGAAATAGATAAGGTGTAGTGTGTGTAAGTGTAGAGATAAGAGAAGAAAATACACAAGGAGTTTTTAAAGTGGTTCAGAGGGAAACACTTCTCTTACATCCACCCCCACTGTAATCAATAGTGAGATCAATCCACTATAATATCCACTTACTTAATAAGCTTACAATGAATGATAAAGGCAAGTTCCTCGAACCTCTTTCTTAACTGTCACTACAGTTAAGGAAGCCTTTTGACTAAGGCTATAAAATGAAAAGAAAAATTACAAGAGATTTAAATAAAAGGTTAAGCTTGGCTGATAGCTTAGGCTAGGTGTGGGTTGTAACTGGGTGCACAAGGGGCACTATATTTGCAGGGGATTATGCAAATATTTAGGTGTGCAAAGTAATGCAAAGAGAGTGAGGGTTGTCTTAGGATTAAGGGGAGAAGGGTTGTGGAAAGGTTTTCAAAAAGGTCACTAGGCAACATGCCAGTATACTTCTTTATATAGGGGATGGGTGTAGCCGTTGGGGAACAGAGGTACAAGACTAGCCGTTGAGGAGCATGTTGCAGAGACGTAAATGCCTTGTTCTTTGACTAGGTGTGAACAGGTTTACTGGAGTCTTTGTTTCTTCTCTGTTTTACAGGTTGTTAAAGAATGAGGACTGGAGTCTTTATAAATGCTTCCATATAGTTTATTCCAATCATTGGTTGTTGGAATAATCTTTTCTTCTCTTGAATGATGAGGTGGAAGATAGCTGCTGGTTCACATGTATCACTTAGCTGTTTGAGTCTGAAGTAGAAGCAGATTGATGATGTAGACTTTGATCAAGCTTTGCTTTGGTATTCTTCAGTGATCTGACAAAGTGGGGACATCTTTGGAGATAGCTGTTGAGAACTTAAGTGGATAGCTGTTAAAGCAGGGGATGAGCAGAGGACTTAGCTGTTGGTTTGAATTTGGCTTAACCACTTAGCTGTTGATTTGTAACTGGAGGGTTTCCTGTGTGATTAGGTCTTTGTATGCTTTTTATAATCAGAATGGTTTAATTATTTATTTACCAAAACATATTTACTATGATTAACTTGTGTTTAAACATAGTGAGGTACTAACAATTTCCCCCTTTTTGGTAAATGAATAATGTTTGAATTTGTTCCTGTAAAACAAATATGCTAAATGATAGAAATACCAATGAAGATTTAGTCTTCTTGATTAAATCTTTTGCATACAATCAAAGTTAATACGCACAAAAGTAGGAAGTTACATACAAGATAAAGTTTGAACAGCTTACAAAATATAGACCAGGCCTAAGAACATCTATACAATCTAGAGATTCTTAATCCTTTCTACTTCATCCTTTTCCTGAAGGAGAGCATTTCTCCTTGCTTGGAGGTGCCTGTTGTATAACCAATCATTAATCCACGCAAGACTCATCAAGTACTTGTATTGGAATTTTGATCTTGTCTATTGCAGAGTTGGTTCTTGGTGAGAACAGACTGATTGGGTAGTAGTCTGCTTCCAATCCAGGTGTGTAGCTGTTGTGGGGTCATTGATTCCTCATTGAGTGCAACCCTGATGGTGAGTCTTTGTAAAGAGAAGCAGGTCTTTTCTTGGAGGGTTTAGAGAGAGATTTAGGGCCTTGGAAATAAGATAGAAGCGACTGTTGAGATGGTTTAGGAGGGATTGGATAGCTGCTGGGAGGGGTCTGTTGAAAGATAGAGGCAGAAGGCTGTTCAGGGGATGGATGAATAGGATTTTCACCTCGATAAATAATGAATTCAGAGATATCATCCAATTTTTTAGAAGAGCATTTTTGAGTTGTCTAATGAGAGAGGCAGAAAATTGGTTGAAGTCAGTAAAGGTGAGATGATAAGGAGGAGTATATTTGAAAGGGTCAAAGAGGAGAGGTAGGTTGGAAAGCTGAGATCTTGAGTTCTTGTGGAATGCAGGGAGAGAAGGAGGTAAGAGTTGTGGATAAACAGAGAAGATGGGAAAGAGATTCTTGACAATTATTCCCATAATGCAACTCTTTTTAGATAAGAGGGAATAATACACGAATTGTGCATATTGAATGCAAAGAGCAAAAACTAGAGGAGAAGGGGAATAAATGCATTCCTGAAGATTGTTGGAGATGAGATGGGAAAAGAGAAGTTCCCATTCAGGAAGATTAGAAAGATTGACAGGGTTAGGGAGTTTAGGGGTAGAGTGAAGAAAACAGTATTGAAGGGTGATTCTAAATTGTTTCCATTCTTCATAGATATGAAAGAGTTGTCCACCAATGTTTCTTGCATGGACACTCATGTGGGTTTTGGTCATTGCCCATGGATGGGAGAGATTGTTGGGATTGACAAAGGATGGAAGGGAAGAGATGGATTGGAATTTCTTGTAGGAAGAAATGACAGCGGGAATGGAAAAATCAATATCACAATCCAGAGCCCAGAAGCTGGTGGAGGGCATTGATGTGTCAATGTCAATATGGGATTGAGGGATAACTGTTGAGGAAGTGGTGACTGGGGGAAGAGGAGAGGTAGATGAGGATGAAGGAGGGACAGAGGAGCCACCTTCACCTTTAGATCTTTTGGAGTCCATAATTTTATGAAGTCAAAAGATTTAAGAGCTTCAGAGATGGAAAACTAGGAGGAAAGATATTCAAAAAGAAGAGTAGAGGATTCCTCAGACAGACTGGATAAGGTCTTATCTTTGATTAGGTCAAGAAGTTTGGGATTTAAAACAGGTAGAGAGGGGCTTGAGATGATGGAATTGCGACAGGGATGATAGGATAAGAGGGGTGTCTGGTCTAGATGAGTTCCCCCTTAATTGTTGGGTAGGAGAGGTAGGTGAATGAAGATGAAGCATGCCTTGAATGACAGAGACATGTTCAAAACTAGAGGTTTGTTTGGTAGAGGTAGGGGATGAGGTTCTTTGTCTTTTGGATGAGGGAGAGGATGGCCTAGCAGATCTTCTCTTTATAAAAAATGGACCAATAGAGTCAGAGGAGGATGTTACCTTAGCTGTTGGACTTGAATCTTTTGCTGGTTGCTCAGCTTTAGACTTAGGATGATACTTGGTCATTTCTCCATGTTTTGCCTTTCTTGTAGCATCCAGAAGCTGTTTAAGAGTAGGCTGGTTCACTATATCTTTTCAACAAGATCAATCACCTCTTTAGGTTGCTTGGTTTTTTGGACTTCAGACTCTCCTTCACTCAAACTGGCTTCATTATCAATAAATATCTTAGCAGCGTCACTTCCTGCTGGTCTAATAATTTTCCAACTGGCAGTTGTGCATTCATGGCTGTCAAAAGGAGGAGTGGAGGATTTTGGTCCAGGAATTTCTGATTCACTGGATGAGGAGGAAGGAGACTTAGCAGGTTTCCTTTTTCCTTTGCCTTTTACAGCAGCTTTCTTCAGTCTTGCTTCTTAGCTGCTGAGCATGGTTGAACCGGGGAAGCAGTGGAGCCTTTAGCTATTGAAGAACCACGTCTTGCTCTTGATTTTGTGACCCTAATAGAAGATTGTTCAGGAACAAGGGGAGTTGATTGACTGGCTGAGGGCGAGATAGCTGTTGATGTGTCAAACTTCCTTTTTGATCTGAGTTACTTTCCAGGTGATGGTTGAGCTATTGGAGTTCCTTCAGAGTCATATTCTGACTTGGTCTTTGTCCTTCTTGAGGTTTGAGCCCTAGATGGCTGTTGGAAGCTCTTGGCTGTTCCCTCTTTTGCCTTTGAGAGGGACAATTTTCTTGTCAAACTTCTTGGAAGTGCTAGGGTCAGTCATGGCAATCCATTTTGCCTCTAGAAGAGCTACTGGATGGGCTGCAAGATTTTTGACAAGAATCCCACTCATGAACCTAAATAGGTTTGGTTTGGTGGATCTTACAGAAGGCTTGATGGTTGATGGAGAGTTGAGCAAGTTGAAATTTTCCAGCATTACTCTGCACCAATTGATATTTCCTCTAATTAGCCCAAGAGCTACCTTCCATTCTGCAGAGCTTAGTTAATCCAACGAGGATTGTTTTCCAAACATTCCTTTGATGACACATCACTTAAAGCTGAGTTTTTAATGGACAAGTTCTTTTTCAATATAGATTTGTTCCTCACAGAGTCATAGTTGATGTTGGCTTGACCCGTGAATTCTTCATATAGTCCCTTGAAGGATGAATCCAAGTCTTTGCTCCAGACATTGGAAAGAAGGTTGGAGTTATTAGACATCTTGTAGGTGGTATGAACATCTTCAGGTTTGATGAGCATAACAACATTTTGAAATAAACATCGAATAGTTCCATCTTCTCTTCTAGATCCATGTTGATAGATTTCCAAACATGCGTTCTCAAGAATTTTATTTTTGGTTGTGAGCATGGTGATTAAGCCATTGTTTTCTAGGATTCCTTTGACATAGGTTCTAATTTCATCTTCAAAGAACTCGTTCTCAATATAGTATCCATGAGATTCATCGGAGAGAGCCATCGAATTTGAGAAGAGAGCAGAGGTTAGGTTTTGATAAAGAGACAGAGTATGCCAAAGGGATAGAAAGGGAAAGACGAAGGAAAACAAATTATTGGGGAAAAGAATAAATCGAGGATAGGATAGTGGGCTTCAACGGTTAATTTTGAAAGAGGGATGAGGAGTAATGGGATGTGAAAGTAACCGTTGTAAGTTTATCGGCAAACCCTAATATTGAAAATAGAGAGAGAGAGAGAGAGAGAGAGAGAGATTTGAAATAAAAGAGATTGATCGAATTTCAAAGCAGGGGGTAAAAAGAAAAATAGGAAACAAAGTTTAATGAAGGTCAGACCAAGCGACAGATATCCTTCTTATTTGAACAGTAAAATGGATGAAAGGAGATATTAGCACATTTATTTCCATAAAAGCCGGGCGGCTAATTTAAGACAGGCATGGAGAGAAGATAACCTTACACCCTTATGAATTAGATTTAATCAATCTTTAAAGCTGGATTTGATTTGTCAACATCTAAGTCTAGGAGTAGACACAAATATTTAACATTAAATGGTCTTGCTATAAGAGGCAGATGAACAAGGTAGATTTAAGAATCTCTTTACTGAGTTTTAAAAAAGCTATGGATAGAACTCAGTCAAAATATGGTCCTAGAAGAATATCTCAAGCAGCCAAGAAGTTGGTTTTTACTTTCCCAACTGATGAAGAGACAGAGAGGGAGATATTTGAACGGGAGTTTTGGTCATACAGAGTGCAAAGTGACCATATTGTCTTAGAAGAGGTTGAACAGCTTTCTATTGATCATCTTTTAAAGGAGAAGGAGATCAAGGAGAGAGAGAAGGAAGAAGAAATGGGAGAATGAAAAAGCTGTGGTGTTTGAAGCTGAAAGGGAGAGAGTTCTTATGAAGAAGGAGGGCTTCAAGATTCATGAAGCTGATAAGACAAGAAGGGAGAGAGAAGATTCTCAAAATGTGAGACAATTCACATTGAGAGAGCTAATGTTTCAGGAGAATCACTTAGCTGCTCAGGCTAAGGAAGTGTGAAAGCTGCTTGAGAATAATCCTTCATAACTCCCGTGACAAGGGATTTCTTGTCAATCAGTATGACAGTACTGGAAGGAGGAGGGGACAACTTTCAAGGGGTCTCTCAAATTCCTTTGAAATCACATTTTCAACTTTTAAAACTATACATTGGTCCTGACAATGAAGGTTGTATCATCATAGAATTGGTTCAATGTTGAGATAGACAGATAGCTGTTGAAAAGTAGTTTAAACAGCTATCTTCCTTTAAAGAACTAATTCCATCTTATATTGAATGAGATATGATTTAGTAAGACATGAGCCTGTTATATCCATTCTCCAAGTGTTAAATGTTTGTACAAGATAAAAAAAATTTATGGTACCCTTTATTCTTTTGGGTCCAAAGGTTTAGACATTCTTTGGTACCCTAGCCTTACCACCTGATCTTTTCTTAAAGAACTGGTTAAATGTGTTATAGTAGGACATGATTTGCATCATGTAGGGTGTCAATGTGAAGGGTTGAGGGGAGTTATATAGGTTTCCAGTATTGTATGAGCTTTGATTTCTGTGATGAAAGTGAGATTGCTGTCTGGATTTTGTGGAGTGGTAAGATGATCTAGGGAAGGAGTTTGTGACTGATGGCTTTTCCCATTGGAATATTTCTAGTTTTGTCTAGGTTTCCTAGAGTGCCTCTGCTGTCTAGCATATCTTGGCTGTCCAGTTTGCCTTGGTTGTTCAGCTTTCCTGGACTGTTGAGGCCTTCTTGGCTTTTTAGACTTTTGTTCCTGCCTCATTTTCTGGCTTTTGTTGTTGTCAGAACTAGTAGAGGATGGAGATTTGGAACATGTTGGAGTCTCCACACTTGACTCATTTTTTTTGGTACTTTTACTTCTCATCTTGTACATATCATCCTTTGTTTAAACAGGATATGATGGTTTCTTTGTTGAGATAGTATTGAGGCTAGCTAAGACCATAGTCTCAATATCCCTATTACCAGTTGGAGGAGTATAGGTTTGAAAGTGGGATTTTTATATCCAAGGCCAGACTTATCCTCAGGATTCCTTTGTTTAAACTGACACAAGGATAGAGCCTTGCTTGATTTGTTCCAAGAAGCAATTTTGCCTTTTAAGACATCATTTTCTTCTTTCAAGATACTCAATGCTTGTTCAGTATCCTTTTGGTTTTGAACAGTCAGCCTTAGCTGTTAAGCTTTGAATGTTATTTTCAAGTTTCTGACATTTTTCTTCTAGATCCTTTTTGGTGGTTTCAAGGATGAGGTTTGAGGAACTAAGTTTATCAATGGTTTTGGATTGTTCAAGATTTTCAGTAATAAGGTCAGCAAAGCTAGAGTCTTGTTTCTTCTTTTGGATTAAAAGGGTGCAAACCAAGTTTTAAAACCATCAATATTAAGGGAGTTAAAGTTATGTACCTCCTTTAGCTGTTCAGTAGCAGCTAATGCTTCTAGATCTTCTTCAGTGTCTGATTTTTCATCTTCTTGAGCAACCAAACATAGAAGAGCTTCTTCTTCATCATTGTCAGAATCAGATGAGTAGAATTCTTCATCACTAAACCTGGATGAGTCAGCAAGCATGACTTGTTCCTTATTTTTGTTATTCTTGGTTTTGACACAATCGTAGCAATTGCATCTAGAACTATGAATAATTTCTTTGGAATATGTTATCCTTTTTGAGTTGTTTCTAGGTTTCTGGGTTCAGTGAATTCAGCGGCAAAATGGTCTGGCTTTCCACAGTTAAAGCATTCTACATTCCTTTTTGCAATTTCTTGTGTAGGATTAGAAGATGAGGGAGTGTATCTTATGTCAAATGCTTTCTTTTGATGTCTCATGGCATTTCTGACTGCCATGGTTATCAAGCTAGAAATGTCATCTTGAGAAATGGATTTTGATTCTTATTTGGGGTTTATGTTCAATTTTTGTAGGGCATTGTTTACGAGGGTATCAATGTCTTGTTGAGTGATTACTTTCTGGGTTTTTTCTTGAGCAACCATTGCAAGGGTTTGGGATATGGTGGGGGCTGATTGGACTTTGACCTTTTCTTCAAGCTCATAAGCTTCAAGTTTACCAAAGTACTGCTCAATGGTCATAGTACTCCATTCAGCTCCTTCTCTGATAGGAAGGGCTACTTTCTCATATTCTTGAGGAAGATTGGAGTATATTTTCAGGCATAGGTCAGATTCTCAAGAGATTTGCCATGGTCTGAAATGGCTCTAACAAGGTCTTGAAACCTTGGTCTTGCAGCACTGACCTTTTCTCCAGGATAGAATTGAAGTTGTCTAACTGTCTTAATAAGTTGTATAGATTCTGGGTTCTAACACTGGTGTGTTTAGTGAACTTTGTGTTAATTAATTCCCATGCTTCTTTAGCACTTGGTACTTTAGCTATTTCTTGAGCTAGGGAGTCATTCACACTTTTTTGTAGAATATTTTTTACTTTTAAGTTTGCAGTCATAAGTTGTCTTTGTGCATCAGTCCAATTTTCAGGAGATTTGAGTTTGCTACCCCCTTCATTGACTTCAGCTTGAGTGAGAGGTTCAACTTCATTCTCTAAGACATACCAGTTCCATATGCTATTAGCATCTAGATATGTTTTGATTTTTGAGGAATAAATCTCAAAAGATCCACAGTCATCAATGTGTGGAATGTCTTTCTCATTGTTTTCTGGGTGGAGGCATGATGGGTTGAGAAGATCTTTCACAAGTTGTTAGACTCTTTATGGTGAATCCAAGCTCTGGTACCAATTGAAAGGTTCTGTTTTACTTAAAGAATAGAAATGTTAAAGATGAACAGCTAACAGTTTGGGTGGATAGCTGTTGAGAGATAGAGTAATTATGCAGCGGAGAATAAATAAAAGAATAAATGAAATAGACAAGGTGTAGTGTGTGTAAGTGTAGAGATAAGAGAAGAAAATACACAAGGAGTTTTTAAAGTGGTTCAGAGGCAAACACTTCTCTTACATCCACCCCCACTGTAGTCAACAGTGAGATCAATCCACTATAATATCTACTTACTTAATAAGCTTACAATGAATGATAAAAGCAAGTTCCTCGAACCCCCTCTTCTTAACTGTCACTACAGTTAAGGAAGCCTTTGACTAAGGCTATAAAAGGAAAAGAAAAATTACAAGAGATTAAATAAAAGGTTAAGCTTGGCTGATAGCTTAGGATAGGTGTGGGTTGTAACTAGGTTTTTAATATTTGCATGCTATGGCCATGTAACCCTTCTGTTGGTCATTCAATAAGGGATATCGTTCATTTTGTGACCAAATTTTCTTAAAAATTATCATTCATTTTTGGGACAGGTGAGTATTTCATTATGTGGTATGATATTTGTTTTAAGCAGCATGGCCGTTATTTTCTACCAATAAATAAGTAAATTAAATGTTAGAATAACCATCCGCTTTCCTAAATTGACCTTACTTGCCCTTATTTCTGACATGTATGTTTCTCTCAGTTTTTTCACTTCTTGTTACCAGATTCTTGTTAATTGCAATGCAAGCGGTGGTGGTTATTCTCATCGCACACGATCATTGTTCGAGGTATATCGTTCTAAACGAAAGATCCTACGTCCAGATTTCTTCCAACTACTCGAGGATAAAGTAAGTACATTTATCGCGTGACCTGATATAAAAGACACCAAAAACATTGTCCCTAGAACCTAATATAATTGATATGTTTCATACAAAATGTTATGGTGAGATTGGTGGACTAATAACTTTTCATGTAGTGAATTGCATTCCCATTAACATGCACAGTTGAGATTTGCTCTTGTTTTTTCATTCTCAATTTTATTGATATATCCTCCACTATTTAAGACCAATTTCGAACTACTTGAGGATAAAGTAAGTACATTTATCGCGTGCCCTTATATAATTGATATATTTCATACAATATGTTATGGTTAGATCGGTGGACTAATAACTTTTCATGTAGTGAATTGCATTCCCATTAACATGCACAGTTGAGATTTTGCTCACGTTTTTTCATTCTCAATTTTATTGGGGCAACGCTAGGGGCACAAAATAAGTTTACAAAATTATAGATACAAAGTGAGGTGGCGATATTTTATTGGTTACATCGATTGTGGACCCGACACACTCTATTTAAAAACACCAACAAAATTTTGACACATTATTTTGTAAGCCACATTTGTGTGGCACTTTTTTGTGACTTTATATTTACACATTTTATTGATATATCATCCACTATTTAAGACCCATTTTCGAAGAATACTGAAAATTAGTGTACTTCAATTTATTTTTAACCATTATCATTGCTCTCAACAGAATAAACAGTGGAATTCATTAATGTGTTATTTCTGTAATCTTTATACTAACATATCCCTTGTTCAAATACTCCCTCCGTCCTAGCTCACTTGAGACTTTTGACCAAAACTGGTCAAGTTAAGGCGGTTTGACCAACACTTTATAGAAATTATTTATGTTTTTTCCAAAACTTTTTAAAAATTGTTATTGAGAGGATTTTTAATGGTGGTCATTTACATTTTTTTAATTTTTGTTCGGATCATAAATATTTCTATAAAGTGTTGGTCAAACCGACCTTAAGTTGACCAGTTTTGTTTAAAAAGTCTCAAGTGAGCTGGGACGGAGGGAGTACATTCTTAGTTCTCCTCCGCACTACTTTTAACATATTTCTGTTCCTAAGTAATGGAAACTTTTCAAATATCGAGTTGCTTTAAACAAAGGGTGCTACCTGATGATGGCTTAGTTTCAGTTTGACTTTTGTAACTAAATGTCATTCAATGGAAATCACGTCTCATATGTGTTTCGGCCAATTTTTAACAATGGACAAATAAAAAGAAGTAGGGTACAATGGAATAAAGAACTTTGAATTCAAGATGTATGAACAAAGGATTTAACGAGGAAAGCCCTTGAACAACTTGTTCGCCGGCATAAAACCTCGAATGATGGAATTTTATTAAGCTTTTGTGGAGGTACAATGAAGAGTAGAAAATACAGAGAGAAAGAGAGTGTGAGACGTGAGTGTTACAATGGGAAGAGAGTGTGTGTGTTTACAATGAATGTATGTGCTATTTATACTAAGAAATTAAGCCACAAACTAGCTAAGCCATGATTCTCGGAAAGTTTGTTGTAGCTTTATCCTTTGCCACGACTTCGACTTGATTTGGTTAACTGAGATTCCTTTTGTTGACTGAGTCTTAATTAGGTCACGCCGCTTTCGATTATGCTCCACGTTTTAGTAGTGGTTCCCGAAAAATAGGATCTAGTAACTGTCTTGCAGGGCGTCGACTCAGGATGTCAGCTCAGGACGTCAGGATGTAAAGTCAACATGTAGAAAAAAAGTCAACATGTAGAGTCAAGATGTAAGATGTCGGAGCAAGCTGAAGGCTTCAAGTTGTTTTCAGCATGTTGAAGGATTCAAGTTGTTTTCAGCATGTTGAAGGCTTCAAGTTGCAAGATGTGGCTGATTTTATCCATTATGTAAAATGTAAGACGTAAACTCAACCTGTTATCTCCAGGATGTAGATGTAGTGTTGTGAGATTTTTCACCCAAACAATATGAATTTCTCCAGCCATAAAATTAAATAAGTTGAGTCGGATGGGTAATTAATAGGTCGGATTGGGCGGGTGACGGGTAATGAGTAAATTTGCAGGCCTATGGCAGGTTGATGTTGTTAAAGGTGTATTGCTTATTGGTGGTTTCGTGGTTGACTGGGGTTGGTGGTGGTGGTGTGGTGTGTTTGGGTTGGTGGTGGTGGTGGTGGTGGTTTGGGGTTGGTGGTGGAGGTCCAGTGGTTGTAGTTGTGGGAGGTTTGCATGGAAAAATAGTGTAACTAGGGTTATATGGTTGGCCTAACGAAATTAAGTTATGACACTAACGTAGTGTAAATACTCGATAAATGTCCTTAAAAAGTCAAGAAGGCTTTAAGTCCGTCAAAAAAAAACACAATATCATTATTTCAATCAATATGCAACAAATTTTAAAAGACGGGAATCTGAGTGGCACAATTATACTTTTTGGAAACATATTGCAAAACCGACGAAACGTCAAATAACTATATTGCAAGATCACATATATGATACTCCTCCGTCCAGAGTATATGTCCACCCTCCCATTTGCACGGAGATTAGAAAAGTTAGAAGTGATTTAAGAGTGTTGTGAGTATAAAAGTAAAGTAGAGAGATAATAAGTGGGAAGAAATAGTAAGTTGATTGGTGTTGTGAGTATAAAAGTAAGTAGGAGAGAATGAGTTGAAGGAAAATAAATGATTCTTTACCATTTTAGAAGTGTACATATACTCTGGGACACACTAAAAAGGAAAAGTGAATATAGACTGGGACGGAGGGAGTAGTATATTACTAGTTTTCCTTCTTACAACCTTATTCTATTTTAAATCATTCCAGGACTTGACAACACAAGCTTTTAAAACTCCTTTCGTCCACCTTGGAGTTCTCAAACTATTTGGATTTGCTTTCGTGGTCAAGGATGTTTATCACTTTCCCTCTGATTGATAACTGTCCTAACTTGAAGAATGTTTCAATTGATGTGAGTAATAAAACTTTCTAATTATTACTCCTTTATTCCAAACTGTCTACGTAGCTGTTTCAGATTAAAAAGAAGTTGACATTGTGTTCCATATAGGAGTTTAACATAGGTGATGCTAATAGTGTGCAAGTTCAAAGATTCAACAAAGATTTGCTGCGGTGTCGGGTTTCTATTTTGATACAATGAGAGAGATTGATATTGTGAATCTAGCTGGGAGTGTGGTTGAAATGGAGTTCATTTAAGTTTATACTCAGGATATTGCCTGTTCTAGAAAAGATGAATCCACACACAGATGATACACTCTCCGTTTGAGGAATTTGAAGTTGATAGTTGTATACTTGACCAAGGGGAAACAGTAGATTCCCATATTCCGGGCCCAACCATCAACATATGTTTCAGTATATAATGTATTATTGTATCATTGTATGATTCAAATTTCTTTAAGATGTATTGATTCAATTATAATTCCTTTTATTTCAAGTTTCATGTAACTTCGTTCATTCCACCATCCTAACCAAAGAGCTCTAGCTCAAGCGGTATCGGTTTTGGCTTACCATGCAGAGAGTCACAAGTTCGAATCCTATTAGGGAGATTGTGTTAGCCTATCTATATGCCGATTTGTACCTTTATGACATTATGAATTCATTTAAAAAAAAAAAAAAAAAAAAAAAAAAAAAAAAAAACATTCACCAAATATTCAAGTTATTGAAAGAATCCCTGTTATTAAATCTAATTCTTTGTTCAAGTTTCATGTATTGCTGGAATCATATGTCCTTGAAGATGTAATGCTGGAATCATAATTCCTTTTATTTCATGTTTCAAGTAACGTGGGTTTCTTAATTCTAATATATATACATGCTGTGGACATTAATCCTAACCGTTTTTTGTTGGTCATTCAATAAGGCATTTCTATTATTTCATTAAGGAATTTATACGTGTTATTTGCAATAAAAACACAATGTTTTTATTCACCTTAGGGTTTCTGGGTTCAAATCAATCCTACCAATAAATCTGATGGAGAAAAATCCTCAGTGATAATTAAAACCTAGTAAGTGTACTAGTTACCGGTGTAGTAGTATGCACAAGCAAGGGTCGAATCCACAGAGACTTGAATGATTAACAAGAATGCAAATTAAAACTAGAAAAATAAATAAATGGGGTTTGATTTGATTATTTATAACTACTAAAACTATAATTAAAAATTAATCTAAGAAAATAAATAAAATCAAGACTAATGAATAGATTCACAAATTGGGTTCACAAATACTTTCACTCTATGCTACTACTCATAATAACAAGATCATCTAATTCTTGGGTAGTTTCACAAGAGTAAGAATTGGGACGGTTAGTGGCCGTCTGCAATACTAATACTCTCTTTATGTTCTACTTTCCGCAAGGTCCGTTTCACATGCAAAGAATTCATGAAGTACTTAAGAATATTTGAACATAGATCTTTTCGACTTCCGCAAGGTCTCAATCGGATCTAATCACCACAATATTGGTCAATGTATAAATCTCCAAGCAAGTGCAAGAATTTAT